>JAQIWH010005187.1:0-15191 GCA_034695005.1 Cryptops parisi
TTGTTTCTAACCGTGATCTGAATTGTTTTTATTTACAATTGAATTTTCGTACACACTTCAGTTATTTGTGGAAAATATAATTTTGTTCGTACATGATGGGAATGTTAGAAAGTTATCAATAGAATTGGAAAATAAACTCAGTTACATTCTAAACTGGGTTATATTTTTTATACAACGTAAATTGTAAATTATACGTGACTAAGTTTTATCTTTACTTTATTTCTTCAGATTTACACTATTATTAGATTGTGTAAATAATGAGTTTTTTTAATAAGTGTTTCAACGAGTCGTTAGATTGTGTTAAGTTATTGAGTTAAAATTTTGGTTAAGTTAATCTTAAGAAAAAATGTATAGTGTGTACAAATAAATTTATAGTCGATAATAAATTTCGTAATTCAGTAGAAAACTAAAACCTTATTAACGGGATGTCGCACGGCCTAGTATTAATCCCGCAGTGTGAATTTTAATTATCTCGTAAGCGCTGTTTATTATGAGATGATGATAATGATGATGATGTTTTAGTGCTGTTACTTTCCACAAAAATTATCGTACTTAAAACAACGTTGAAACGAGTACTAGTAGTATAAGCAAAAGTAGTTTTTGTTTAATCTTTTTTTAACTGAAATGTGTCAAATGTTTATTTGGATGGATAAGATTTAAACTCGTAACAAACAAAAAACGGTTGCTCACATAAACTGTAGGTAGTGAATTATACATCAAAGAAGTTTTTAAACGGGTTAAAGTCACATTTTTTGGCGATTTTAGGTTTTTAGCGTGTTTCTGAATCTACATTAGTAAAGCTACATTCCACCATGGCAAGGGCTCAATTACATCCAATGGCCCAAAGAATTTTGTCAGATTCTTCTCACCCCTTATATTACATTAGGGACAATCAAAACCAAAAAAAAATACAACTGCAAACAAGTTTCATCGAGTGAGTTTCATTATTCAAGTGAGAACTTGAATAATGAAATGCTAAAGCGCTACCCGTATAATACTTTTAAGGACTGGAATGATCTTCCTGCCTACTTTAGATCATTTGCTATCTCTACTGATGTTTTCTCTCCAACTTTTTTCTCGAGATTTGATAAGAAACTTAAGAGGCATTTAATGTGGAGTTGAGGTGGCCAAGTTGTTTGAAATATTCATTGTTTGTAAGTGATTTGTTATTCTGTTGACCGACTGTTTTAGTTAATGAATGATGATTGGAAGATTGCTTGTTAGTTGATTTGGGTTGTGTTATTTTAAATTTAAATTTCGGTTCTTAAGAATTGTATAAAGTGTAAAACTAAAAAAATAAACATTTAAACGCCAGCTACAGAAAAACAAACGTTGCGTTTATTTTTTTAAAAAAGAGCCTAAGTCCGGACTTGATTAAGTCCGGACTCATCTTATTAATCATCTCCATCTACTGCGCTATGCTACAATGCTGGCTACGATGGCTGGCGAAATTATCACGTCAGAATGTCTAGCTTGTTGCTTCTATCGCCATTGCAGACAAACTTCAAACCGTCATAACTTCGGAAGCAAGCGTTTCCGACTTCTTGTTCATTGGTCATTTTCTGCTTCTAGACTTTATTCCCAAAGTTTGTATAGATAGATCGTTTTGATACACCCTGGAATATGGCTCAGTTTTTCATAAATATTCAGTTTCTCATATTATTCAGTTTTTATTGTTCAGTATTTCATTGTTCATTCTATTTGATTAGAATAATTTTATGTTCTATAACATAACCTAATAAACGTTTCCATGATATTTTGTCGAAATATAGATGTTTCGTTCTTTAGATTTAGTTAATTCCTATATGTGACCTTAAAGCAATTTTTTTATTAAAGGATCAACTTTGACACTCGTTAAAACTAGTTTAGAATTGATTTTGTTTAATTTTTATGTAGTTACAGTATTGCCAAGGATGTGGATAATAAGGTTATTATATAATAAAAATTAAGTGTTTCCCAGTTTCAGTTGTCTGAGATAGTTTTTTAGTGTTCTCCCAACATTTGCCTCACTGGACTTAGGCCCGTTTAACAAAAAAACCGATTCAAATGCATTTATCTTTGTGTATGACAATGGTTTGTGACTTAAAATGTCGGTATATTGTCAGCAACACTCTTTGAAGAAAAAATTATCCTTTGTGTGACAAAATCTCTAAATTGAAAGAACTTTTACCCGACAAAATTTAATACAACGATATGTACCACAACCTATGTTTAATTTTAGCTCTGTAGATCATTGGATACCTACAAAACAAAAACGCTCAAAATGGTTAAAAAATTATTAAAATTTGCCAACACTAGAGATTGGATTATCCACCTCTAGTGTGTAGGCTGCTATATTTTTCTACTATATACGTATTTTTTCTATTATATATGCGATTTTCAATTCATGCGACAGTTTTGTAAATCTTCGTCTAAATTGAAGACTTTCTGTAAATGTATATATAGCTATGTCGAGGAAATATCGCGCTATTAATATTTATGAAGATGCTAGTTTGTATCAAAAAATATGTTTTTTGATTCGTCGTCATTTCTCGTTTTGGATTCGTTCTAACAGGTATGAATGAAATTGACAGAAAAACTAACTTATGCAGGAATACTTTTTTACATTGCAAATTTCATACAACAAGTTGACCGAAAAATACGTTTCCTTAAAAAAAGTCACGTCTAACGTGGTTTTGAATATCGTATTTTAAGGATTGAAAATTGCACATCGAACGACGAAGAAATGGAATATAAATATGTCGTAAAAATGGACATCCATTTGCAAAGTCCGTTCCTGCTCCACCACTATATAAACCTTACTATCTTGGATTTTTTTCTTCATTTTGAGGGAAAAATTGCATACCACAAATAGTTTGGGTTTGGCCACAAATAAAATGCGAGGCGTTAAATGGAAAATCGATATATTTTTCTTCCGGAAGAAATTTTTGCGCGAAGTAAATAGTATCGGTTATGGAAAAGTTATTTTTGATATTTATATTTTGTATAACTTTAAATTGAAGAAACTTTTTTTAAAAACTTGATAAAACTTATGATGAGCCTATTGTTGAAAATTATTAAACTATTATAAGTAGTTTATTTATTATAGTTTTCAAAGATAATATTTTGTTATTAAAATACAGTACAGTAAATGAAAACAAATGTATGATCTAGAAAAATAGTAATAAATTATTTTAAACCTTTTTTTTTAACTTACTATCAGGTAAAATTGTTTCAACATTTTTTAGCTCCGTTTAAGGTAGGTTCCCGATGACCTATAGGGCTGAAATTTTGATCATAGGCTGGAGTCGTGGAACATTTAGTTGTATCAAATTTAGACGGATCAATTTCTAGTCTATTCTGAGATTTTGTCACACGAAGAGTCCGTTTTCCTCGAAAAGTATTTCCTGACGATATATCTACATTTTAACTTGCTTTGAAAACTTTCCTGCTGAGCAATCGCATAGCTACAGCTTTATATGGCTTTTCAGAATAACACATAGCTACAGCTTTTTAAAGATTTCCAGCATAACATAGAGCATTGCTACAACTTTTTAAAGCTTTCTAACATAAATGTGATCACAGCTACAACTGAAGGAAACTGACGAATACTATTGCGAATTTCACAGTTGAAATAAATATTTCATGAAATCAACGAATTTCTACATTAACGTAACAAAATCTAATTTCGAAGAGGGGATCAATCACACTTGATAAAAAAACTGGGCAAACATGTTACAAACAAAACTTTCAAATAATATAAAAAAAAAGTTTAATGTTACAACTTAGAAAAACAAAAAACTAACAAACTTTTTTGTTAAAGTCAAATACAAAATTGGTTTCTTAAACAAAATGTCTATTTCGTCCAAGTGCTTAGGAAAAGAGACTTTTCGTGTAATGGCGAAAGTAACTTGGCCCGTGGTGCATTATTGATGCGTTCCATTTGGTAAATAAGCATTGGATGCGATGGGGGGGGGGGACGGAACGTATTATATATCTTATTTTAGTGTCCATTTATTCGCAACAAAACTGTTTGTTAGCCTGATTCATCGAATTGTTGGGGATGTTGTATTTTTATTTTAAGGAATTAACGTCGACAACACTTGGTGAAATGCGACTAGGCTAAGATCCTCAATATAGATTTTCACGAGCGCCCTTTCCGCGTTAATTAACGTCGTAGAACGTGGAGGGGGTGTGTGTGTAATTGAGAACATTTTAAATGACATAGGACGATGCGGGTGCCGCCCCTGCCACGAAATGAAACTGATTTACCATTCAAATAGAACGTCTTGCCCTCTATTATTAAGGAGTTTTGTGTCCCTTTATACTTTTCAAGAGATGGCTTGGTTTGCCACACAGCTGGGCCTTTTCTTCTTATTCTTCTTCTTTGTCATCATCATCATCATCATGTCGTGTGTGTGTGCCACAAGACCTCAATGATGACATGGACGCAGTGGAATGCCAACTACTTTTCCTCTTTTGCCTAGAAGCAAAATTGTTGTTTGTTTGTTTGTTGTTGTCTACTTTTTTTTTCTGGTCTAAAGTTTTCTTTAGATTTCTGTTGTAATTGTGTGAGAAAAGGAATTTTTAGTTTGTTGTGTTTGGTGTGGCACGTAGTAATTTTGTCGTTCACTTTGAAAAACTCACTATGATGTCCCTGTTGATAGTAGGCATTGTCCTATACTTTTGTTGGGAAGTGGAAATGTTGAAAGTTTGAATGATTACTTGTCGTGTGTCGTGTTGTATAAGAAAAAATATATAACTTTAAGGTTGGTACTTGATGTCAATTGTGTTTATTTTGTCTTGTTTTTTTTTTTTTAATAATGGTGGTGGTTAGTTTACTTTGTGCTTGTAGTTTTTTCCAAACTTTGTTTTGCTTATCGACTCGAAAATAATAGAAAACAAACAAAATATAAAAATAATAACTCTTGCAAAGAAAGAGTTACAATGTATTTTTTTATGAGTTACATCAACGTGATTTTTTTTGTGAATCAAATGAAATTTTACATAACTTTATTATTTATGTAGTTGAAAGGCTTCGGGCGATATAATGATAAGCCACAGTTTTGAAATTGTTCGGGAATGCCATTTTTGGTGAGGAATTCCATAGAGTACCATACTGAACAACAAGGTGATTCTCTATATTATGCTGCCATTTTTTGACAAATTTAGGAAGTGATGAAGTAATTAGCTAGAAACAGTACCGAGTGACCGTTTGATGTAAAAATATTATTTTTGCAAAAAGTGCGGATTATCATTTTATTGCCTGAATCTTTAATTTTATTTTTCATTATTGATTGAGACTTATCAAAGAAGTTTTATTACAAAAACATACATTAATTAACAATGTATTTTTTTATTTTTATTCTGACTGAATAAATATTCAAGTACACAATTAACGAGTGTAGGCTACAAGTAATAAGTATACAAATGAATTTATACACGACGTCCTCGATTCATACGAATATTACTGATGCGAGGGTTATCACGCAAATCTTCCATAAATAGAAAAGGAGAACAAAATGTTCTTATAATAGCAAAAGTTTGTTCAGTCACGTGATAACATCGTACATACTCGTATAATAGCTTATTAGCGATGTCATAATCGCATAATAGCATATCATCGCATACTAGCGGAATATTTTTACGTATAACGGAAGTTATACGTAAAAATAGCGAAATTTAGATTAGAAATCGAAATTTAGATTAGTTAGAAAAAAGCGAAATTTAGATTAGAAATCGCATAATAGCGAAGTGTTCTAGCATACCACGAGCATCCGAGTGAATTTTACACGTCGCATATTAGTGAAATCGCATATAAAAAACTTACATAGATTGATGACTCTTTTATTTTAAACGCTCTCTTCTCTTTACGTTTTGTGAGTTTTTACTCGCGAGAGTAGTTCAACAAGTTTTCCGAAAGAAATCATTATTTGTTTATCTCAATCGTCCGGAAACTTTTTGAACTACCCTCGTGAGACTTCATAGTTGTATTGAACATTTTGTTATTTGTGTTTAATTTGTTGTTTATTTTTCTTTACAGGTAAGCTCCCATGTGGGGATTTCATTTTGTTCAAACTTGATGTTGCAACAGTGATTGGTAAGTTTAAAAAATCTTCTCATAAACATTTTTCTCGTTATTCATATTCTCATTCATTAGGTAAACAACTAAAACCGTGAGTCGTGTTTTATTCGCGAGTGGATATCAAATCCTTCAGTTGACATTTTGTAACAAACATTCATAACACACTGGAGAGTTGGTTTTGTGTTTGTTTTAATCAGGTTTGAGGACAACGAATCCATCGTTCACAACATGAGGATTAATCTTTTAAGTTTTGTTTGTAGCTCCACTAAGGGAAAATCGAAACGTCCATCTTGTTTTTCGAAAAACGTCGGCCTGTGTTTATTGTAATTCCTCTCTTTTTGGTTTATTAAAACGCAAGCTAGTCGAATAAATCCTCGACCGAAAGGATTACCGCTGACACGTCGTCGCTGTTTTAAAACGAAGGAATTAAATTCCGTTTTCATCGTCGACCGACGTCATGATTAATAGCAGATTGCCGTTGCACTAATGAACATCAATGCTGACCACTAGTGTTGAGAGAACGTTCATTACGCGTCATCTGCGTGTTTTTGAATAGCGCCCAAAAGTGTTTGTGAGAGTTTGCTTGTAAGGCGAATTTTGTGCAATTGGGCGAAATTGGAGACGTGATTTTCAAACTTCAGTAGTTTGGTTTTAAGAGAGAGAGAGATGGTTAAAAGGGGGAGGGGGTGGACATTGTATACAAAACAAATTGAGCTATGGTTTTCGGTGAATGTTTAGACGATTCGCTCTCTTTACGTTCCTTCGAGTTTCATTTTTCTAGATTTATGGCATTCCGTGCGCGCGTTTTCTTAAACATTAGATCGCTTGTTGGCGCGATTGCGGTTTTCGAAATTCTTCATTTCGGTCGTTAATTGTTCGCCCTTTCCTACAACGGTTTCGAATAATTTTGGAATAGTGCTTTTTAAAGGTAACGGATTTGAAGTGAACGGTTGCATTAAAAAAGTTTGTATTAAAATTATATATAACATGTACAGTGTCTAAAAAAATATATACACACTTTCACTGTCTGCAACTCTCTTAATTTTCGTCTATTTTAGATGAAACTGATGTAACATGATTGCTGATCTAAAGCCCATTTTACACGTCAAACTTTTTCAATCAAATTTTATCGATTCTAACTATGTTTCTGACGTCAGAAAAAAGTTGGAATCGATGGAATTTGATTGAAACATTTTGACGTGTAAAATACGCTTTAGACTTTAAGTTTGAACAAACATCTTAAATTGCTACTTGAAGTGTGAGAACGTAGATAAAAAACAAAGATAGTGTAGAAATGAGTTTAAAACAGAACAACCTACGTGACTCACCATTACTCGCCAATACTCAACGATTTAGAGCAATTTCTTGTTTAAAGTTTAAGATCAGCTATTATGTCACATCAGTTTCACCTAAATGAAACAAATAAATCAAGAGAGTTTTGGAGTGTAAAAGTGTGTATACACTGTTTGAGACGCCCTCTGTATACAGTATATCACACATATAACATATTTTTATTCAATACGTTGTACGGTCTAAGAAATTAATGCATAAAGTGATTATAAATAGGACTAGTACAACGATCAAACTTAATCTTTTACAGATGCAAGGAACCAATTGAAAGACCTAATAACTAGTACAGTAGTTTCGCAGTAGTACACAAATATATCTTAATTTTTTTTTATATATTTTGATTGTATGCGTATTAGCGTAATTTACACGCATAGCTTTTCTCACGTTACTTGAACGTGAAATCTTGGGATGTTCAGATTGGTGAAGGGCCAAATAAGGTTGGTTGAATAGGATATTTTCGAAAGAACTCTGTAGTAGTTTTTACTTTCAAACGGAAAACGTGTTAACGTCTTAAACAGAACTGCACTGTATGCGACAAAGTGATTGCTATTTTCGTATCTCAAATATCTATGACAGTGTCCAGAGCTCAGGTTCTATCCGATTGTGATAGCATTAGCATTGTAAGAAAAACAGTTTGAATTGATTAAAGATTAAAATAAATGAAATAAAAATCTCCATGATAGAAATATTCAATTTTTAAACACTCACATAAGACTCACTGCAATTCAAACAACGGTATCACACAGGGTCGAAGCTCGCCTGGTTTTGCCTTATTGTGAACTCGCTCTTTGAATTGAATTTTAAGGGTGAGTTAAGGAACTATATGGGTGATAATCTTTTAATGGTTAAAATTTATCCTTACATTTGAGTGTGATCAGGTGGAACTCTCTGACGGGCAATAAGATAAAACATATTAAAAGTTAAATTTTTTACTTTGAATAACACTATTTAAACTGAATAGAAGAAGAGGTTATTACAAATAACTTTTCTTACCTTACTGACTGGGTGCAATGAGAACTTGAAAAAGTTTTTGAGCATGGAAGATGAAACGTTGGGTTTTCATCAACATTGCAGTTGATGAAAACTACAGTTTTATTGAGTTTTAATAATGAAACATGTTAAAACATAGTATCAATGAGGTGCTTTTGAATCCACAAAAAAACAACTATTTATAATATATTTTCACTACAAGTTATGAAACTAAAACTTACATCGTGAATACCATCGTTCATATTCTTGAATACCAAATTAAAATTTGGGCTAATACTACCCAATGTTAATTAAATCGTGTTAAAACTGCTTATAATGGTTATCTCAAGTTGTCCAAATATGGTTATTATCTCAAAGTTTTGTATTGTTATTGTTATTGAACTTTATTCGACCCACAGTGGTCGTGGAACCACAGTGGTTGTATTAAAAATCGGTTACCCAGTTTTTGGACTATTATTAATATGGGAAGCTTGAAATAAAAAACCCAGTTCGTCATATAAATGCGTTTTTCAAGTGCTCATATTTATAGATCATGTAGGAAATTCCGCTTTGAAACAGTGGAAAATTAAGTGTCTAAAAAGGCATTATTTTCCTTGTAATACTTTAGATAACTGAAATAATTTTCGGGACAATATTATATATGAGATCATTACACGTAGTGACCATAAGTGTGTTATGCACCATGGGGGCACTTCTACGATAAGATAAAAAGTATCTAAATAATATTCCATGATTGCAATGGTATTTGTTTTTTGTTTTTTTATTATTAATTTATTTTGAATTCTGTCAACAGCTCTTTTTATTTTTACTTTTTATATTTACATGTTTCTTACATTTACTGTACTTATCTCCTGTGAGATGCAATAAATTTTAATTCAGGCTTTCAACTCAAGAAAATTAAGTCGTCCACCATGTATAGGCTAACTATAAAACGATTGGTTCTAGTGTTTAGGTTAGTTTTGTTGTCCAGGAGGTCTTTGATTTAATTAAAGACTTTTTAAAACAAAAACCACATATGTAGAAATCTAAGCAAGTAGCAGAAACACAGCGAACTGAACGACTGAAGTCTTTGTGTGCCGTTGCACTGAACTGCAGTTTAGTACATGTATTATGAAAACAAAGCATGTGACAAACAAATGTGTCAGGTAAATATTGTTTGTGGATGAGAGGCCTTTCCAATATTGGTATTTTCATTGAGCTTGAAATTAATTATTACAACCTTTTATTTAACTTGACTGGTCGTAAAAAATGTTTTAACATTTTCAAATTTTCGAGGTCGTGTTTACTTATGTTTCCAGTGACCTAGACACTTGAAAGTTTATATAAAAATTTATCCTGCGTGATAATTTGATCTGTTAAATTTGGAGACATCCAGGTCGCGTTAATTACGACCTTTACGGTATTTAAAGATCGGTTTTACCTGTGATAATTGAATCTATCAAATTTTGAGGGATCAATGTCGCGTCAATTCGGTGTTAATGACACGTGAAAAGTTGTTTTTGCAACCTTTCGTGCACATCCACTGGAGTGCACCGAATAAACAACAACGCTATTCGAATAAAAGGTTGTGCTTAAAAAACGAAGTTTTTATCTAATCTTGTTTAATTTAAAATGCATCAACAATCCCATGTTATTATAAAAAAATCATGTAATTGAAGTAAAACAACGTACAACAAAGAATCAATGTTTAAGGGAAACAAAATTTTAATAATGTAGATAACGATTGTGCTTTGACAGAAAGGGAAAACAGATCCTAGAAGGAGAGAGAGGTGTCCCACATCGTGTGATTCCAATGACGGGAAACGAGAACTGTCTGTTTACTTATATTCTACTGTTCAGAAGAGAAGCACAGAAAGATGCGATATGTGATCGTGAATTACGTATGTGCAAACTGGAACGAATTCCACGTAAACACTTAATAACTTCTTACAATTGTGAAGCTTTAAAGGTTCAAATTTCATCACTCGAGCTTCCCGTCAGTTTGACGAGTTTATAGCTAGTTCAAATGATAAAATTGGCTGAATTGTAAACACTGTGGTAAGAGATTTTCTTTGTTTTCATTAACAAGGCTTTTGGATATATAAAAAAAAATTAAGTTAAAACCTGTAAATCGAATGTTGTTCATTGCGTAGTTGTGTTTTTACGACAATTTTTTATTTTATGAAAAAGTTGGTTCGTATTTCTCGATAGATTTTGCTCATATTTTATCTTCGCAATAATATTTCTGATTAAAGAAATAAATACGTGGCAAAAAATAGCGAGCAATAGTCATAAACATGTTGCAGATTGTGGTAAGAGAAATAATCTAAACTTTACATATTATTACTGCTTTAAAAAAATTGCTTAGTCATTTTTTAGTAAGTTTAGTTTTTGTTAACTATATTCTTTACTATATATATATAATATTGTGACATGTTATATCTGACATATTTATATTATGACATATCTGCAGCTTTCAGAACTAATATTAAATAACTCTATGGTCATGGCATAGAAATATTTAGTTTTTATATTACGTTAGCTTCATTTTGTCGATGCTTGAATACTTATGGTTAAACGTGTAGTTGCTCGAGATATCATTAGTCTTAAATTGGTGATTATTCTTACAATGACAGATTTTCATGTGTATTTTTGATTGGAGACTAGTGGCTACAAATGTGAATGTGAGAGAACCAGCATCTCGCGGAACGCTGGTAGTAATCTAATTATTCATTTTGGTTATTTGGTGGATACTAGTTTTATTTTAGAAATTTTGTTTTGTTATGATATGAAATTCGTATCAATTATTTTTCATTCAGTGGGTGAATCTACCTAACCTATCCAACGAGTATTACTTCGGGGCTGGCTTCCAATCATTTGTCGCTGCTGACGAAGAGTGTCGTTCTAGGGATGGGTATGAAGTGAGCATAAACAGTAATGAAGAACACGACATTATAGCCGCCTATATAAAACAACATTGTATGTACATTATTTATTTATTTATACTCTTATGTCTGTGCAGTTCAAAATACAGTAGACCCTCGAGATCGGAATACAATCCGTTCCAAGACACGGTTCGGATTTTGAGTTAAATTTCTTCGTAAGAAATAATATAAATTGTATAAATCCGTTCCAGATCCTCCCCCTCCCCACCCCAAATTTTACCCAATATAAAATATTTTAAGTGCCTATTTCAAAACATTTTATTGGTAAAATGATAAATTAAGTAAACTTAATTTCAACAGGAGGGGTATTACTGTTCACCGAGAGGTGAATGACGGTACCCTTTTTCTATCTGTATCCACTAGTTGGGGAGGGGGTTGTTTTTTAACATTACGATTATTTGGTTTTCCTTTAGAGAAAACCCCCTGTCTAGTGTCATTTTTTTTTTGTCTATTTTTCAAATGACTATCTGATTCTCTGTTCGGATTTGGAATCCAGATTTTTATCAAATTTTTTGTTTAAATGTCGAGTTGTTCGTATTTCAAGCCGTTAGGATCTCGAGGGTGTATTCTCTATTGTATAGCAAATGTGCCATTAATCTTTTCGTTTGTGTTATACCATTTTGATCTGTCTAGCAAATTTAATCTATATTGTATCTATCATTAATGGTCAAATTCAGTTGACAGTTGTAGAATACAGGTATCTCCTATTATTCGTGGTGTTTGAGTATACAGTATGATGTAGTTTGTTGTAATTTTGGAGTTTTGATTAGAATGATTTTAAATTGAATTTTTTTAAATTTTTGAAACTTATTGTAACGTAAAGGATAAATAAAACTATTAGAAATGCTGAAGAGATTTGGTTTATACGAGTTTATCTCGTATCATACTTTCAAGAACAAAGCCCAGATGGTATTACTTTTTATTATAGATCTACGCTTTTTATTAGCTTCACGTGTGACTTTGTGAGTGAGTGAAATCGAAAATAGAATTTCTCGAAACTCGCTGTATAGTACAATGTACCAAAACTAGCATAAAGTGAGAACCGCATAAGTCCACTGTAACAAAATTTGCATAAATCGAACCGAAAACAAAAATTTATTTATTTATTTATTTTTATTTAAAATCGACACGGTCAAAGTGACCATAAAAAATTGGAACAATGGTGAATTAGTACATCATACAAAACGTAAATGTTTATACAATAATCGATCAAAAAAACTGTAATTGACATTTGGAGGTATTGAGGACAGTGTCATCCGACGAATACGAAGAGGCAACTCATTCCAGTTTGTGTACATACTGTATGGACATTTTCGAAACTCGCCAAAATTGAATATCCCCTTACTCGAAGATCACATTAATCAAAATTCGCATACATTAAAGTTTGCATATATCGAAACTTGCAGAACTCGAAAATAAAAAAAATTTCAAAACTCGCATAAATCAAATGTCGAATAACTCAAATATCGCATAAATCTAAATTCTAATAAATTGCACACATTTTAAGGATAAATTATTTGAATACCTAAATACCTTACGTTTTGAATACTGTACTTAGCATACAACTTTTACTATGTTTTGTGTTTATTAATTACAATCGTAATTTTTATCCCTATGGGATGTCAAATTTATAACGCGTATTCTTAAAATGCTTTTTTAATCCAATTTGTTACATAATATTTTCACTCACAGTTGGGAGTCCACTACTATTTGGTACATAGTAGTGAAAATTAATTTAGTAATACAAAAAAATTGATTAACCCAACATTCCGAAATGATTACGAGTGAATGGATATACATGTATAAAAAGTTCAGAAGATGATATGCAGTTTTTATTATTTTACCCATAAATCATAACCACGTGATTTTTATAGAACCTTTATATATCTGACTGCGGTTTCGATAGATAACTGCATTATATTCTAGTGTCCCTTACGAATAACAAGGGATCATTGTATTCCACGAAACTTGTCTCACTGCAACTTTCTAACTATCTTGAAATAAATCAGTGGTTTAACTTAAATCATTGTTTATATTTTTGTCCGTGATATAGATGAAGGTAACGTACCAGGCTGGTGGCTAGGAGCTTCAGCTGGTGACACTTTCGCAAAGAAAGATAACTGGCGATGGCTGAAGTCGGGGGAAATGATCACAGTGGACAAGTGGTGCGCAGGTGAACCACCAATCAACGGGAAGAATTCTGAGCATTGTCTGATGTTATTTACGGATAAGATGTGTTGGAAGGATGTTGACTGTAAGATCGGAAAGGATAAAACTAAAAAATACGGGATTATCTGTGAAAGGGATTTTACTTCATCCCGCTAGTTTTTGTGCACTTCGTGAGTGTCGCAGAGAGGCATGATTTTAAAAATTCAATTATTCCAACACAATTTTGGATTACAGTAGAATACTACCTAAAATCGTTTTCATAACTATGTAACAAAATACAAGTATCACGTATCATTTATTAAAATAAAATGTGTTAATACTATGTAGTAAGCCTGGTTTTTCAACCAGGCTTTTTTTTTTAATTATAATATTCGTTGCTTTTTTTAATTGGTATTTAGACCTTTTGTCGTCACTTCTGCATGTGTAGCGCACCTTGACTGTGTGTCCCTAAGCCGCTAAATGATGTTTGCGTGGTGATCGACTTAGACAGTTGAACAAACGCATTATTCCCGTGGCGCATCCATTGCCGAACATGCACAGCATTTTGCACATCCCCAACTGATGTCAAAGGAGGGTGAAGCACGTTCAAGCAAACATAAAAAATCATCAAATTTTTTGTTAATAAACCGAATGTTCAGGTGAAGAATTTTTAGTTTGGGAATATTCTTCGAATTTGTTTGAGAGACGTTCCAATCTTGCATTTCAAAGAGGTCCATGGCCCCATGGAATGAACTGACCATTGTAGAACTATGAAAACACAAGTGTACAACAAGACTACAGGAAACAACAAACAAAAGAAAAAAAAAGAAAACTAGGGATAGAAGGGATAGAAAGAGTAAAGAGAAAACAACATAAATACAGGAGCCAAAAAATCTAAATGAACTTATCAAAGTCAGTTCCTGAGGCTATGCGGATGACTTTGTCGTCACCGACCAGCCCAACGAGACAGAATCTTTCCGTTTTTTATCTAAACGTATTTGTAATCAAATTCTTTTGCTTTTAGTTTAGTCTGCCAGAGTAATCATTACTATTATAGTTTTCCAGATGTGTGTGTGTGTGTGTAGACCGTGTAGACGCTACCACAGGGCAGAGCTTTTTTCACAAAGGACGGGAAGAGAGAGGAAAAAAGGTTTTTTTTTAAGAGGGGGAAGAGTTTGTCAAGTTAAGAAAAAAGTAAGTAAAAAGGATTCCTCTCAAGCTAAAAAATGAATCAAAAATGAAAATTTGATCTTTGTCAAGATCGATTAAAAAATAATCGATCTTTAAATAAAAAATTTTAACCTTTGGTTTTTAAGTTTAAAATCTTAAAAAGTCCACATCTTAACCTACTCAAAGAAAAGAAACTTAAAACTTCATTCCAACCTTTTGTTCATTCATATTTGTTACCACATATGTGTATTTGTCACCTTCAGGTGTACAATTTGTAGTCTTTGTTTGTAGTCTTTTGGTTTTTTTGAGCGAACCGGTATTTTCCCATGGCCAGCTTTACGTTGCGTTGTCGCGTTCACGAAACAGCGACAACATCAAGATACTTATAAAAAAACTGATGGCCAAGGTGATTTGCTAAATGATAATCAAATTTACACCCGCAATGTCACTTATACTCAAGCTTCCCAATAAACATCACCACATACAATGCAAATGGGTAATAGGTCTACTATTTATTTAAAACGCGACTAAGCATTATAACAATT
>JAQIWH010005188.1:0-15188 GCA_034695005.1 Cryptops parisi
CTTGCGCCTGTTTTATGTCATCGATCTTATCTTCACCCATCTAATCGCAAAGCCATTGATTGGTAAGCTATGTGCATCCAACGTTGTTACGTTCGTGGTTGAAAGATCAATAGATGGAACTACAGTGGAGAAAAACATTGAAAAAGTTCTCGCATAAGATGTTTTCTGATTTAAGAAGTAAAGTAAAAGACATGATTTGTGTATCTCATGTCTTCTTCTAAATGTTTGTTCACTAACAAATTTAATAGTTTCTTGGGAAAAAAGTTGCAGAAGCAAAAGAACTACCACACAACATCGCATAATACCGAAACTTTCTCCGGGAGAAATTCTCTCATGACATAATAATGGAACAAGTACATTGAAAATGGTTTTTGAGAATACGCTTAATAGGTTCTATATAACTTCGCTTTATGCTAATTTACATTTATGCGATTTTTGAGTCATTCGATATTTGATTTATGCGAGTTTTTTAAGCCACTCCATTTTCCATTTCTGCAAGTTTCGATTTATGCGAGTTTTTTTTCAATTTATGCAAGTCTGGATTAATGCGATATATTCAATTTATGCGAGTTTCGAGATATTTCATTTTCGATTTCTGCGGTTCTCACTTCATCCGATTTTTGGTGCATCAGGCTAGGATACCATAAACGTCATTAGATGTCAGTATACGTTCAGTTCTCTGCTCACTCACTCTCAAACTCACAAAATCAATCACAAGTAAAGCTAATATATAGCGTATAGAAATCGCGTATACGCCATTGCTTCGACAATAATGCTTCAAAACTCAAAAACTATACACTTATCCGTGTAATTAGGATTTGAACTACAAGACATGTCCGACATCACATTAATAGAGGTTTCTTCTGTGAATTTACATCGTTGATGGTTTTATACTGTATACTGATGGTAGTTGAAAATAAACTTTAATATACGGCCTATGAAATTTCTGCATAAAAACTATAATGTTTCAATGTTTTTGATTTTACTTATATTCTCTGTGTTTAAATTTTGTTTGTGTTGATATTAAATCTGTATGATCCCAATGGGATGTATAAATTTCAAAATAAAAATAAAAAAAAAATAAATAAATAAATACTTGTATTTGAATTTTTGTGAAGAAAATAAAATATGCACCTGCACTGGCGAAAATTAAAAATTAATTTCTCAAATATGCGATTTTGAGTGGTTAACTAACCTAACTTAGCTTCCCACAATCACCACCGGGTATTAGCTAGCTATGATAAATGGCCCAAGGGTCGTATACACTGGTTCACTTAGCTTAGATCGCATATTGGCGAATTTTTTGCTTTTCATTTCCGTCAGAAGCCTACACAGATGCATATAATATTTTTTCCACAAAATGGGAAGCTCAAATATATAGTTTTTATGAACATATAGTTTCAAGTGGAAATCTAATGGGTCGTCCACTAAAGATATCCCGAAATGAACAGTTACAGGACTTACAAGTATGACCAGGATTAAACAGTTTCATGCTGCGAATATTTTGACACTACACAACAATTTAATTGTAAAACTTGGAATAAATCACGAAGCTATATTTTTTGCTATCGGTGCCAACATATCTACTACACCACGTTGTAGTTGAAAGAAGAATCGATTCATTGATTCCGATCGACTGCGACCCAACTCACTCTCCGCCAATTAGAAGCTTGCCATCTGTTACATTATTTTATGAAACTTTATTGGCTTGTTTTTCGAAAAACTCTTAAGAAAAATTGACCCAGATACTGAAAAGATTAGCTATATTCCTAAAACGAATAACCAATACAGAAACTTTCAAATAATCCAATACGAATCAATCTAACCTTCCAATCTAAACTTCAAAAAAATCACATACTACTGCATTTGAAAAACGAGTGTATATTAAAAATGCTTTTTACGCATACTCTTCAGATAGTCTATTGACATATACAGAGATACTGTATTTACAGTAGACTACATACTGTACACAATTTCTGCATGTTTCGATTTCAGCGAATTAAAACTTATGCAATCTCTCAGTAATTTCGATAGTCAATATGTGTTTTCAGTCATCCCCATTTTTGATTTCTCCACGTTTCGATTTATGCGAATTTTGATTTTTTTTATGCGATCTTTAATTCCATATTTCATTTATGCAGTTTTGAGTGTAGGCCTAATTCCATTTTTGATTTATTTATTTATAAATGCGATTTTATTACATTGGACTTATGCGATTTTTTGATTCGTACTTATGCGGTTCTCATTTTATGCGTTTTTGGTACACTGAACTGTACAGTATATTCTCATAAACGATTGTAGCTGGCAGTTTTTTATTTCAATTCCCAGCTCACTCCCTCACAAACTCACAAAAAGAGGATAATGATAACCAAATTTCACAAAATACTTATTATTATTATTTTTAAAAATAACAGAGTTTTATTTTTACATACAAAAAACTCAAGTTAACTTTTTAAACAATGGAAAAAAAAATACCCGGTAATAATTTAAAAAACCCAACAACTTCGTTCGTTTTTCATTCACCCAAATTTTCAGTTGTTCTCGACACCAACTCGAAATTCTAAGTTTTCTAAATCAACCGGTGTTCCTTTCAACATGGATATGGAAATAGAAACGGAAAACGTCATCCCTTCGAACTATTCGCTAAGTGAAGCACAAATCTTCTGTTTTGTCCTCAAAGCTGTGAGACATCATAACGCGGGCAAAGGAGCAGACCCCGATGAGATTTGTACTTTCATTCTACGAAACCATCGCGTGAACTTGCCCGAAGATGTCCTGGCCCAAGCTGTTCACGTAGCCCTCAAGAAAGCGCTCGGATTAAGTCTGGTTGTCAGAAATCCAAATGGCACTTATTCGCCAACGAAATACCGCACGGACAATCGATCTCCCAAGTAAGTAATATACTTGTCATAAGAAATCCAACCCTCTGAGCTCTCGTATATACACCTCGTATTAGCCCTGGATATATACAAGTACATTAAAAATGTTTACGCTTTATATAGTTTTGCTTTATGGCAATTTAGATTTATGAGTTATTCGACATTCGATTTTTGAGTTTTTCCATTTTCGATTTCTAGCAAGTTTCGATTCATGCAAATTTTAATTTATTTTGCAAATTTAGATTTATGCGAATCTACTTTAATGTGATCTTTGAGTACAGTAATGCGATATTCGATTTATGTGAGTTTCGAGTAATTCCATTTTCGATTTCAGCAAATTTTCGATTCGATTTGTGCGATTTTTGTTACATTGGATTTATGTGGTTTTCGATTTATGCGGTTCTTACTTTATGCAATTTTGATGTACTGGACTATACAGTATATTATCATAAACACCTGTAGATTGCAGTATACGTTCAATTCCCGGCTCACTTACTCACAAAGTCACGGACTCACAAACTCAAACTCAGATTTACAAACTCAGAAACTCACAAACTGACAAGCTCACGAGTGAAGTGTGAGGCTAACAGTATAAAAGCGTATAAAAAGGCAAGTGTCTCTCTCTGTCCGCGGAAAAAAAAGAAAGATTGTTTTCATGACAACAATTAAAAGGACCTATTGTAGCACACAAGAAAAACCATGACAACCATCATCACAACGTGAGTATAAACAAAGAGAACTATACTAGTCACCTACTAGTATACAAAATTCTGTGAGTGAAAAACGCTTGCTTGAACCAAAAATTTAGCATAAATTCACATACACTAAGCAAATGTCGGTTTCCGTACCGCTAGATGCACATAACGAACAAAACGTGAAACCAACAAGTTCTTGCAACGGAACTCGTTCGTAAATCGAGTTACCAATTGGTAAAAAAACAAAAACATTAGACAATATCCAACGTGAAAAAAATAAAGCATACGTTGCGGAAGTGTTCAGTCGTTGTAAATTCCTGCAGAGAATCGCACAATACCGAAATTTTCTTGCCTATGACGAGCAATAAATTTCTTTAATCTCGCAATATTAGCAAAATCGCATAAAAAAAAGTCGCACTGTGTTTGATTTACAAAAAAACAAAAACATTTATACAAAATTAAAATGCATTGTGGTATAATTAGATATTATAAGACTCGTCAAAGTACAATCATGTTGTAGTAGTGTATCACTATGAATTGATTCGCTATGTTGTTTTTAAAAGCTTTCGGGAGTTACATGATCCTGCTTCATTTTTGTTGTTGTTGTTGTTGTGATTGTCCGATTTGAAATTTTAAAGAGTTAACCCACCAGAGAACTGAAATAATTTGTCACTGGTGTATTGGTCAAGCAAGTTGAAAAAAAAACACACACACACAAGACTGAAGTTGTTTTTTTCCTAACCAAACTCTCAAGAGTTACTAATAAATTCAGGAATGAGCCACCCGAGACGCTGAAGACGCACTCCTGTTAGCAGTACTTTGAACGATTTTCACAGCCAGATAAAAAAACAGGAGACATTTCTTTTATGCTGTTCCACCACTGAATAGTTCACTGTACTAAAACAAAAAAAACAAAAAAATAGGGGTGGATCGAATTACACACCAACCTACACACAGTAAACGCTTTGTTTTATCTGCCATGGTTTTTTTCGGCTGCAAGATAATCAAATATTCTGACTTTCTATTGACTTGCTACCAAGTGTGCGCGAAAAATCGATAAAAGACTAAACGCAATATATTGTACAATACTCTAAAGTGAAACTACAAACTACTACTCAATTTATGCGAATATGGAATTTCGCGACAAGAGAAAGCTTCCCAGATGCTCGAGATCAATTTCGCTACTATACGATTTTGTGAGGTGAATGAACGCTTCTGCACCTGGCTCTTTACTGCAACAACGTGTAGTGAAAAGCTGATTCCCAATAAAATATTGTAATGTTCCTGGCAATGTATAGAATCCAGGTATTCTATAAAATGAGTAACCTTATTTGGCAAAGTATAAAATATCATCTTGTATGAAATATCATCTTGCATGGAACAATTTACGTTAGTTAAAGTTTAAGTTAGTTAACAGTGAAGATCCATAACATTTCTTCTAAAAACAATTTCTAAATACGGGCCTAAATTTAGATCTCTAAATTCTTGCTTAACGTAACTATTCCAATTTCATACATTGCCTAAACAGGTTTAGTATTTTATAGAATATCTATACATTGTCGGTAACAACTATAACAATAAAATTTTTAAAAAATAAAATAAAAATGAGAATAACTAGCGAAGCCCTAACACAATGCTGTTAATTAACAACCATTTTGTCATAAACTTAGTTTTAGTTTTAAAAAAGCAATTTTCGACGGTATTCCAGAGCATAGTTCGGTGGTACTCAAAATTGCAACAAACTGATATCGACAACCATCAATCTAGCATAACTGCTGTAAAAATAGTTATTAAATTTTATAAGAATTTCCATACACACTAAGTCCTCCATTTATGCGATTTCACAAATTTGTGACAAAAAATCCTCTCAAATGCTCGTTATACGCGAAATAAAATTGTGCTATAATGCAATTTTGTTATTATGCGGAAACGCACAATGAACGATAAAGTTATGCCACTTCATGAGAAAGTTGATAAGATGTAATTTTCGATTTATGCGAAGTTTTCACAGAACGTCGTATAAATCGTGGACTTACTGTGCGTATTCAATATTATTATACTCTTTATATTAGCTTCACAGTCGTTTATCAGAATATACTGTACCAAAAACACATAAGACGAGAACCGCATAAATTCAATGTAAAAAAAAAATCGCATATATAAATAATGAAAATTGCAGAAATAAAAAATGAAATTACTCAAATCAATTATTCAACGATCGCGTAAATTTAAATTCGCATAAATCGAAACATGCAGTAGACCAAAAACGGACTCTGCATTATGTACATGTAAATACAGTATCAGTATCTTATCTAATAAAAGAGCACGACCTTCCTCCTACTACTACTGCTCACTAGTTATAGTCATTGGACAAGAAACATCACGTGGTTCTTTCTTTTGCACCTGGGCATAAAGAAAGAAGTCTAGAACCTTCTAGAACTTTCAAGAATCTTCTAGAAACGTCCCTGTGTAGCAGTGTCACTGTGTTTTTACTAGCGCCCCCTCACCATGCGTGAAAATGCCAAAACTCATACCGAAATCGATACTCCAACTGTAACAAACATTGCGAAGCAATATGAGTTAAATGAATGAATAACTTTCCCGTCATTTTTGACGGGCTATTCACTAGTAGCTGTATATGACAGTATATAAAGAGTATTTTTATACACTGTCGTATGTTAATATACTGTCATTTTAGAAAGCATTTTAATGTACTTGTTTTAATCTCACCAATGAAACCTCCCGTTTAAGACGATTTTCACTTAAGACGGTTATTAGTTGTCTTGCAACTAAATTATATATTTTCTTTTTCTTATAGATATTGGACTTAAAAGCGATTCCACATAACAGTTCGGAACAAATTATTCGCCACTATTTTTACATCTGGTAAATTTGTTAACAGTCTTCAACCATACAATATCGTATACTCTGCGTATCATCATCATCATCATCATCATCATCATCAAACGATAACCAAAATTAACGTATAATCCTACGGCTTACATTCTTCAGACATTCCAAATCTCCATTCAATATATTTGGTTAATAGTGTTCAATCTTAACCATAACTAAAAAAATAAAATAAAATAACCCATAGTAGATTATAGTGATTGACTGTGATAAACTGCTGCGCCGAGATAATTTAAAACCCAACATTGACCGATGAGAAAATAATGAAAATAACCATCAATCTTTGACAGTTTTATATCGTACGCGATCTAACAGAATTCTTGTTCATTAATTATTATTTTAAACTAATTTAAGCACACATTTTCTTTTTTAGCAAGAATTCATCAAATATGCATTAAAAAACGGCGACCCAAGAATTACATCATGGTAACAATCTGGAACCAACCTTATCGTATTATTACCATTCAACATGTCATGATGTGAAATGTACAATTAATTTCCAAAAATAATGAACCCTCGCTGATATAATTGTAGCCCATATACAAAAAATACTTGTAATCATAACATTCAATAAAAATAGGCAAAATCAATAGCAGTTGAAAAAACATTTGTCAACACATACAGTTACATGAATACAACAGATTTTGTCAATTTTGTCACTTCGTACTTCCAATCACTCTTTCACATTTCGGAACAACCAAAGATACATTGAACTGTCGATTTTACAAGAACTATTCAATTTATACGAATTTCTTATATACATTTTTGCTGTTGTGCATCAAAAGAAATTCTCCTACATGCTTATTATACCTGTATGCTATAAATATATATTATAAAACTAGAATGTTTCATCATTATGCGATTTTCAGCTATGGGTCACAAGTTATTAAGTTTATTGCGCTCACTCGACGAGCAGTAGGACAATACAGACAAATAAGACATAAATTTACATAAACAATCAAAGAAACTAGGACAATACAAAAATAAAACAACAATTAGAGATTAAAGAGGCACTAACAGATTTGCCTATGACATAACGCCTAAGACGTAAAGATGCACGTTAAAAATATTATCTCAGAGAGAGTCGTTAAAGCAGAGTGATCAGATGGCAAGTATCAGGCAGAGTAAGAGTCAACACCAGGACAATTAACTCGCCCTAAAATGGTTAGAGACTAATTTATCAAGATGTTTGCAAGAGGAGAGACAACTCGCTCGAGAGCAAGAGAAAATTTTTGACCGAATGGACATTGGACCGAATGGACAAGTAACTGAACGCCTGCAATTGTTCTGCTTGTGGGGAGTTTCGATAAATGCGATTTTCTTCATATTACCAATCACTCACATATAATCGTACAATCCCATAGATACACTGGACTACAGATTTTTAGAAAATCCTCGATTCGTGCGACTTTTGGATATGTATTTTCTTAATAAAAATCGATGTTCTCATTTTATAACAAGAAAAATACATCCTATATTAGTAGAAATTGCAACATTATAAAATATATAAAAAAAAAGACATATAAAAATTTTTCACTTTAGCTAATTGTTCAGTATTTGAACGCAATGAACATTATTATAAAGGCTGTTTATATGTATTTTCGCTGTTGTACGATTAGAGAAATCCTCACAGATGCTCGTTAAAAGCGAGATAATTTCACTATTACACAATTTTGTGACGTGGTGTACAAGTGACTGAACGCTGGAATTTTGCCACTTCGTGGAGATTTTCGAGATGAATAATTTTCGATTTATGCGAGGTTCGTGCGGAACGCAATCCTCGTATAAATCGAGGACTTCCTGTATATAATTGAAAGGCTTCGGGCAGCATAATGTTGAGCCAAATTTTAAAAATTTTTCAGGAGAGCCATTTTTCTGGTGAGAAACTCCATAGTACCACATATTAAGCAACAAGGTAATCTGTATCTATATTTCCGAAAGTTTGTCTTGTGTGTGTGTCCGCCTATACACGGCCACAATTTACATTCAAATCTCATCAAAGTTGGCAGGGATACTTCTAAATCTAATACAAAACCTAGGTCAACTGAAAAAAAAAATTTCGAAATTGGATCACAGTTCGTTAAAAAAAATAATTGAAACCCAATTTGAATAAATGAATAAATCAGGTTTTTGATCACCAGGTAGCAACAATTTTAGAGGCCACATAAAGGATGTGTGACATTTTTGGACAAAGGAAAAAGTCATACAGCTTAAAGTAGGTCAACCAGAACCCGACCGACGGAAAAATTGTTCACTACGAGGAATATTGTTTACTACCGGGCTCTGAGAAAAAATCTACTAAAATTTCGAAACCCGAGCGGAGCCGGGTTAATCAGCTAGTTCTCTATATATTATGCTGCCATTTTCTGAAAAATCCAGGAAGTAGTAATGTAATAAGCTAGAAACAGTACTTTCTCAAAAAAAAGTTAACTTTTTTTGTTTTTTTTTTGGAAAAAAGTGTGGCTTACCATTATGCTACCCGAAGTCATTCAGTTTCGAAATAATTCAGACTCAGAGGGTTAAAAACTTTTCAAACCTATTCGCTTCGAATGCGTCATATTAGAACTTCCAACAACAACTTACATAAGGAACCAAAACAAAAGTGGAAAAAAAAAAAACACACAAAAAAAAAAAATTGGCGAGTAAAATTGCTTAGTGCGCTTCTTCCATCAAACCACAATTTTATTTGGTGGACGAGATAAGCTCTTTTAATACGAAGGATGAAACCACCAAAGTGGCAATGAACCTTTTCCCGATGAGCTCCCTGATTACGCCAAACAACTTGGGTTACACCCAATAAAGCCCACTTTATCGGTAGGATGGTGGTGAGTGAATTATGTCCCTCATCTGACATCCTGCAAGACATGGATTAGCAACGACATCCCAAATTATTTCACTTGTTTTTTGTTTTTTATAAATATTTTAAAATCAATTAAAAAAAAATACCCCACCGTCAGCAAAAAATTTCTAGAACTTGCACCCAAGAACCATCTCAGCAAAAAAAGTCTAAAATCATCTCAGTTAAAAAATCTAAAAAACAAAAAAATCGTGTCACCCCTTAGATTTCTTTCCGTACACAGTGGAATCCGGTTATTATGATCACTTTGAGACGTGCTTTTTTGATGAAAAATAACCGGCCGATAACATTAAACGATGGAAATAAAACATTGTGTTGAGACCGACTGATAATGATAACAATAGCCGATTGATAATATTTTCCATGATTATAAAATAATAAACCGGATTTCACTGTATATAGTGAAATAACTACATCTACAATGTTTGTGAATTTACAAATCTATTGTACCATATAGTAAATACAAAATCTATACAAATTAATACAGTAATAGTTAACATGATGTTAAAGACATTCCGAAAAAATCAATTACGAAAAAAAAAGTTGAAACATTACCATTAAAATAATAAAAAATAAATAAATAAATAAATTTAAAAAAACAACCAATAAAATTAAAGGTTCTTAAAGAGAAAACAATAAAGAGCACAACGTTGACACAACATGTGGGTCATATAGCGAACCCAAAATTCAACAAGTGGTCAATTTGGCCCCCAAGATGAGCGAGTTTTAAATCAAAAGCCGTCATTAAATGGGAACTGGACGTAATATGCGATCCGTGAAGACAGCTTAAAACACCAAGCAGAATGAGAAAAAAAAAGACAACTCCAAGACAAGAAAGAATGATCGTCGTAATTTACGAGTGTCATCACCAACTCAACTGAAGAACCAGACCGACAAACATAGCGAGTCACTACGAATTGGCGACAAAGTCACGTTCGTTCTTTTGATTCAGTGATCAGTGTCGGCTGATGTGGAACATTTTTATGATAGTCTCACTACAAAAATAAAATAAAAATAAAACTAAAGAAGCACTCCCAAAAGCTACGCGCAAAGAACAAATGGTGGTCGAGAAAGAAGAAGAAGAAATTGGTAACTTCCAAACCAAAAATTAACAAGTAATTGAAAGGCCTGAAGTAAAAATTTCTTAAGTAACTATTTTGTTGAAAATTGACTATGAAGACATTTTCGAATGCGTTAGGTGCAAATTTTCTAATTTTTTAACGCATAATTTTGAGCAAAACAACAATGTGTGCAAAGATATTAGTGTGACGCAGCCCATGGATAGCAGCAAAGCAAGTTCCGATCTTTAAAAGTGTTTTCCACGAAATTGTAAAAATTTCACTTAACACCCTTTTACACCAGGCCCTTCAATTAAAAATCTGCAATTTTTAACCTCTATTATTTAACTTTCTCTGAGGTCGAAATTATGATTTATAATGTAAGTATACAGGACGGTTTAAAAGTCTGTTTAAGGTCAATTATCTCCGGAAGATTTGGTCGGTAAGGTTGGTATATTAAAAAAAAAAAAGGAGCCACCTGTTGGCAAATTCAATTGCGCTATAACGAGAATGACCATGATCCTTGCGTTCATGTTTATTTAACTTGTGACTTTTTAACCGTAAGAAATACGACGTAAAAGTGAATTGCAAAGTTGTAGGGACCATCAAAACAAACCGAATGCACCAAACGAAATCACAATAGCTGCATAAGTTCAAAAGATATAGCCGAAATAAGATCAGCATTGCAGAAAAGTGAACAACATTGCAGAGAAGTGAACAACATTGCAGAAAAAGAAACAAGGCTATTGAATGTCTATTATTTGAAAGTAGTGAAGCAAGACCAGGGGCAACGACCGGTAAACGAATGTCCCATAAGCACAGTAGACATTCAGTAACCCTGTTTGAATTTCTGCAATTTCGCTCACTTCTTTGCAATGCTGATCTTATTTCGGCCATAGCGTTTGAAGTTATGCAGCTATCGCGATTCTGTTTGGTGTATTCGGTTGGTCCCTACAACTTTGCGATTCGCTTTTAAGTCGTATCCTTTTAGGTTAAAAAGTTACAATTTTAATATCCTTGAACGCAAGGATCAAGCTTATTCTCGTTAACGCCATTGGATCCGTCAGAGATGACTCCCTCCTTTAGTACACCAAGTGTTATCACCCTACAACCAATACTTCCGGAGATAATTGACAAGACAGACTATTAGACCACCCTGTAACACTTTTCAAAGTCAAAGACACCCTTCGTTGTCGGTCAATTCTGACAAAATTCCAGAATTGACTGGACATCGACCCGTCGAAATTTGGTACAACAAAATGTTTCACAACCCCAGCCCGTGTTCCAAATTTCAGCTCTGTAGGTCATCGGAAAACGTACCAAAAAAAATATCTCCAAAATGTTGAACCATTTCAACCTCAGAGTAAATTAAATAAAAGAGGCTAATAAACATTACTTGATAAACTTCTTTATAACGAACGCCTCACTACAAAAACATCCGCTGCGACGAGTAACGAGCCTCTGGTAAATCGTGTTTCGGTTGATTTAGGGAGTTAAGGATTTCTTCAATAATTTGTGATTCTATCTTTGACAATATTAACTTGGCCTTGCTGCTTATTGGAGCAGATCACTACGCGTGCGCGATTTCTCAATTCTCATAAACTTCGAAGGGACGAGTTACAGGCTCTTAGCTCACAGAGCATACATACACGTATACTATAGCAATATGTTCTCCAACAGAGTAACAGCGCAGATATGCAATTTCGTAACTTTTCGAAAGGGACTCAAAAACACTATTACGTTCATGACAGTTTTATGAAACATTCTGTCTTCGTGGAACTAAAACACGTTTATTGTACTTTTATTAAATATAAAAAACGCAACTTGCTACTACATTCCTCATCGTGTTTTTATCTTTTATCCAATTTTGAGTATAAATTTTTAAAAACAAAATTCCACTGAAAAATCCATTTCTCTGACTATCGATATTTAATAATCCCTATACACTCTATACGGAAACAGGGTGAATCCTGTGAACAGCTCTTCAGCATGCTTTACTACAACGAACTGAGCAAATACGAAACAACGCATGTGTTACCGGCACGACTATGTATAGAATCCAGAAATTGTATAGAATCTGTAAGCATTGTGTAAAATGGCAACTAACCTTTTTATTTTGTACTTTGTCTCGTGAAATTAACAATAAAACAATAAACAATACATGCCAAACTTCTTTTAGCAAAGTATGGAATAACATCTTGTATACAACTACTTGTATACAAGATGTTATGTTGTGTTATGATGTAATTATTGTGATCACTTTGGCACTGGTACTTTTTGATAACAATAGCCAGCTGATAACATTAAACAATCAATATCAAACAAACTGTCTTGAGATCGACTCATGATAACAATAGCCGATCGATAACATTATCCGTGATTATAATAACCGGATTCCACTGTAATTTTAAGTTAGCTAAGGTTAGGTTAGGGGTAGTTAACCACATTTTCGCCACAAAAATAATTTAAGCCTAAATTTAGTCCTTAATCTAAATTCTAGCAAGTATTCCATTGCTAATTTCATACATTGCCTAAACACCAGGCTTGGCATTCTATAGAATGTCTAGATTTTATCCATTGTCAGTAACAAACATACACAAGAGATTATCGGTTCATTAAATCGAAAATCGCTTATAATAAAATTTCCAATAAAGTAGCCAAAACATTAGTCACCAATGTCCAAAATTACACAATAGCAAAAAATGTTCTCGCGCATAATGAGCATCTGGGAGATATTATACCGTCACGTATTGCCGAAATCGGATATAGTGAAGTCGCATAAATCGAAATCTTCCCTGCATCCCGTTAATGTTGGTCCACTCCACGTGAAGAAATTACAAGTCTACCAACCAACCAACCAGCCAGCGTGAAAAGAAAACTACAAGTTGCTTAAGAAATAGCTGCTGGAGTCGATTCATTCGGTAAAGCCTTAATTGGTGAGGAGAAGGTTTCTTCAAATGAAATTAAGTGCGCCAATTAATAGACGAGATGTTTAATTCAATTGGTTGGCTGTCTGACTGCAACACCGCGATTTATTCTATCTGATGCTTAATGGGAAGGTGACTCCTCGAGAGCAAGACCTGAACTATTACCTTGCCATTTCCATCCATAAATCTTGTTCAATGGCTAACCTAAAGATACGCCACCAGATCCTGTTTTAAGTATGTGAAGACTATACAAATAAAGCATTTCCGAATTTTTGAAAATGCTGGCAACAAAACCGAGATATATATCAATGTCAAAACGGGCTACGTCGGAGCATTAAAATTCAAATGTCGGAATGTCCTTAAAAAGAAAAAAAGAGGGTGGGTCGTAGGATTTCAATTCTGAGAGTTTAACTTTTCAAAACGGAACCAAAATGGAGGCTCAACTCCATAGTATTTCACGAAACGCATAAAAGATGCGACATTTAAATCAAGTGCTCAAGAATTTATTAAAAGAAAAGAAAAATAGCTGTCTCGGTTACTTTACATATCTGTTTACAGTTTTCTGGAATTCCAACCTTATCAAAATCGAAATTTTAACGAACTTATGTACTGCAATCATTTTTCATTTTCGACT
The DNA here is from genome assembly GCA_034695005.1 of Cryptops parisi. NCBI lineage: Eukaryota > Metazoa > Arthropoda > Chilopoda > Scolopendromorpha > Cryptopidae > Cryptops > Cryptops parisi. The sequence continues at coordinate 13,961 of JAQIWH010005188.1, forward strand.
AATTTTTTGTCACCTTTTTATACGTTTTATATTAGCTTTACTTTTGAATGACTTTGTGAGTGAGCGAGCTCGGAAGTAACGTATACTGGCATCTAAAGACGTTTATGATAATATATTGTATAGTCCAATGACAAAGATCGCATAAAACTGAGAACCGCATAAATCGAGAGCTGCATAAGTCCAATGTAACAAAAATCGCACGAATGGAATCAAAAATTTTGCAGAAATCGAAAATGGGATTACTCGAAATTCGCATAAATCGAATATCCCATTACTCAGAGATTGCATTAACCCAGATTCGCATAAATTGAAATTCTCATAGATCAAAGCTTGCAAAAATCGAAAATGTAGAATTACTCCAAGCTCGCATAAATCGAATATCGGATAACTCAAAGATCGCATAAAGCGAAACTATATATGCACATCCATAAAAAGCATTTTAATGTACTAGTTATTATTCAAATTATGCGGGTTTTTTGTTGTTATTTTGTCTTGTGATGTACTTTTATCCATCAGAAGCAAATTTTTGAATAAAATAAATAAATAATCTGAACTTATCGGAACATACATAAGTCGTCGATTCGAGCGATTTGATCGAAAAAATAAATCGAAAATCGCACATATCGAAAAAAAGAGCAAAATTCCAGCGTTCAGTTACTAATGTGCAACAACATAACATCGCATAATAGTGAAATTTTATCGTTATATGACGAACATCTAGTTAGAGGAATTTCTGTCGTTAAATATCAGCAACTTCATATATAATCGTATAAATCGAGGACTTTAGAGCGAAACTTACGAATATCATTCAAATTCGTTACAGTGACCACTTCGAAGTTTCCAATGTCAACTTTGAAACACTAGAACAAAACGATACTTAGAGTACAGTAATCGCATCAGTTGTTTCATCTTTAGTGTGAAAAAGCCATAACTGAATATACTTGCAATAACAAAAAAAACAACTCAATTTTTACCAAAAAAAGGAAACAAAAACAAAAATCGAGCATAGAAGCACATCAAAGCCTACCAAATTTGCCTAGTTCTTGCAAAATGCACTATAACATTTTTGGTGAAAGCATTATCCTATTTGCCCAAGAACCTTGCACTTTCATTGACTACTACTTACTGCAGCAAGAGTGCACGTGTGAAATCTCGTGAGAGCACAAGACACGTCCAGGTGAGAAATGAAAGGCAGGTAACAAATGACACACTTTCTCCCTCTACCTCC
>JAQIWH010005189.1:0-15188 GCA_034695005.1 Cryptops parisi
AGCAACCAGGGAAAACAATGAAATCCACGGGATCGCTAGCTGGCGTATGTTACGCCAGGTCAATAAGCTAGTATATATATATACTAGAATGTAACCCCCGTGGTAAGCATGATAACCACGGAGAATCAAGTTATGTAAACATTCCATGTGGTATCAATAGAATGCATCGATAGCATTACCAGCGAAACTCTAACACAAACTTATGCAAAATCGGTGGGTTATATAGTGATTTCTCTTAAGTATTCACCACGTTCTAAATTCACGCAGGTTTACTATAGCAACCAGGGTACAATGATATCCACGGGAAGTTTACAAAGCTAAGAGCTGGGTTAACACACCCAGCCGTAGGCGGCGATAACATACGCCGCCAGTAGGTGGCATATGTTACGCCAGGGCGATCATCTAGTTTAACGAAATTTTGCTGAAATTTTTCAAATTCCCTAAAATGCTTTTCAAGCATACTATTTATATAGACTACTATCACAGACAGAATACAGATATTTGTAGTACATACACATTGCAATAAATCCATTTTTAATTTCATGTTTACATTAAAGTCTATTTATGCGAATTAAAACCTATGCAACCTCGGAGTAATTTTTATAATTTATGCATGCTTTAAGTAATTCGCATTTTTTGATTTCTGCACGCTTCGATTTTATGCTAATTTTGATTCATGCGAAAATTTGATTTATTATATTTTATATTTTATTTAATGCATAATAAAATTTATGCGATCGTTCAGTAATTCGAAATTTGATTTATGCGAGTTTCGAGTAATTCCATTTTTGATTTCTGCAATTTTCAATTAATTTATTTATATATACGATTTTTTTCTACATTGTACTTAATTGAATTGAATTGAATTGAATTGAATTTAATGCGGTTTTTAATTTATGCGAATTTAGATTTATGCGATCGTTGAGTCATTCGATTTTCGAGTCATGCAAATTTTGAGTAATTCTAATTTTTGATTTTTGTAGCAATTTTTGATTTATTTTATTTGTATACAGTATATAAATATATGCGATTTTGTTTACATTGTACTCAATGCGGTTTTTAAGTATTTATTTATTGATGTTTTACGCCTCATGGAGGCATAATACAAATATAAATTTTGATTTATCCAAAAAACTTATGCAATTTTCGATTTAAGCAGTTTTTTTTATTACATTGAACTATAATATATATTCTCATAAACGCCTGTAGATAACAGAATACGTTCAATTCCAAGCACACTAACTCACTCACAAACTCACGGACATACAATTTCACAGACTCACAAACTCACAAGTGAAGGTAATATAAAAAGTACAAAAATTAAAAAATTCGCTACAAAAAAAAATAATCCATAATTCCGCATACGAAAAACACCAACGTGAAACAAGAAAAGTGTTAAAATCCGAAATGAATTTGGTGGTAAGAACGGTAATTTGCTAAAACCTAGATAATTACACAGAAGCTTGAATTATGTTGGCGTTCATTAAACACACATGTGAAAGATTGCGGAAGTTTGCGTGATTTTCGTTTTCTCTTATATGAAAACGAAATTGTTCCCACGCTTGGCTAATGAAACTATATATGACACATTTCGTGATTAGCAAACAGACGAATTAAAAATAAAATAAAAATCTACATTTTTTATGTAAAAAAAAATAAAACAGAGTACATTGTAAACGTTGACAAGGTGTAAAAAACATCATTTCGCTTCACACAAAAATGACAAATTTGCGTAGCAAAGAAAAATGGGAGTCACTGTTTTTCACTAGTTTTTAGTGAGCTATAATAAAAGTGAAGGTCTTAAAAAGCTTGGTTAGGACGACGATAAAAGTTGCGTTTAAGTTAAACTACTCGTTGGCTTGTTCGTTTTAAAACGTTTGCTACGTTAATTAGTCGACTTTTTATTTTTACGGCGTTGTCCAAATTGTTCATTATCACTCAATTATTTTAACGAGGGTTAAAAACATGTTGAGGGGGTGATACGCGTGTCAAAAAATAAATATAAAATGTGGGTTTTTTTTTATTGGGGCTTTAAGTTTTAAACTAAATGCTTTTTAAGCATACTCTTTATATACTGTCATATACAGATATACCGTATGTAATGCAAAAAACGCCTGTTGATTAATATACGTTCAAATTCCCAGCTCGCTCACTCACAAACTCACAACTCTCACTCAAAAGTGAAGCTTGCCTAAAGAGTATAATAATAAGGAAGATAAACAAACTCAACTCTTTAAGTAACTACTTCTTAGAAATAGAAAAATAAAATTTTTTATTTTATTTTCTTTTTATTTCTACAACTTGGGCACTTTAATTCCAAAAGATTGTTTACTCAGCTTGGATGAATGCTTTTGGCCAAAAATTTCTGCTGGCAAGGAATCTTGTAAACGTTGAAGGAGACGAAGAATACGTTTTGAGAAAAATTCGAAAGAGGAAAAAAAAACACAGAATGAAGAGGATGGCAATATGGAACCGTTTTTCGACAAAAGAAATCAAATATCGACCCGGAATGGGAAGCAAACAAAATCGCCTCGAAGCAGAACAAGGAAAGAACACACGTTCTGTTGCTACACCAAAAGACATTTCAAAAGCTAAAAATCCCATAACTGGCGACAAACACCAAAGCTGTTTTCAACTGCAGACAAAACACAATTTCACTGCAGATGGTCTTCAACATCATTGTCCCTTGCTCGAAACACTTTTACCACACAAAAAAAGAGAAATAAATAGGGGGAAAAAAGTGGAATTTTTAAAAGTGGACCAGAGAAATTCCCCCCAAACAACCCAATGGCATTTCCAAAAAATTGAAATAAAATAAAAGGTTATTTCAAAAATAAAATCAACTCAAGTGATTCTTAGTAAAAAGGTCAAGCGAACACAGAACTCCAATTTGATAGTTATAACTACAGTAGAATTATTAATTCTTTATGAATACATCGTTAGTTAACTACTGTATGTAGTAACTTATAATTGGATCGTCTTAAGCTCATTTCACACGTCAAACTTATTTTAATCAAATTTCATCGCTTCTAACTGTTTTTTCTGACGTCATACACACAACCGGGAGCGTATTTGTTGTTTTGTAGTTTGACCGCCCAGACGTGTGTACGACGTCAGAAAAACAGTTGGAAGCGATGAAATTTAATTAAAAAAGTTTGACGTGTAAAATGAGCTTTAAACCATAAAGAACTAAGTCAAAAAAAATTCAATTTGAGAAAACGATGATTTTTACGTTTGGTTTTTGACCATAGGGTTGCATGCTATCCCGATTCATAGTAACCATGTAACCCTCTAATCGGTCCAACGATACAATTCTTAAACCCATTTTACACGTCAAACTTTTTCAATCAAATTTCATCGATTTCAACTGTTTTTCTGACGTCATGCACACGCCTGGGTACGTTTTCGTGCTTTTGGTCAAACAATAAAAACACAACAAAAACCTTTCATTTCTCGTTCCTTCATTTAAGTTTTTTTCTGATAATACATACCATTTCTAACTCTGTCCAAATTTTACCCGCTTAACACTTTTTCTGATTGGAATTCTTTACCAGCATATATTCGACGTCTATCATCATCAACTGTCTATAGAAAAAATGTGACCCACAACAAATTTATTACTCTGTTATACAAGCACATAAATTATTTTGATTGATTTCTTTATTGATAATACATTTGTAAATATTGATGCTGTTGTATCGTTTTTAAAATAAAATAAATAAAAAATAATTAAACCCTAAACAATTCTATCGCCAACTATCGCCAAAACTATCATCTTGTAAACGCGCCTTTAGTTGTAGTTAATTGTAATGCTATCCTCGAGAAAGTTTAAAAAAAAAGCTATAGCTATAGCGCTATGTTATGATAAAAAAGCTAAAAAGCTGTAACTATACGCTGTTTTAAACAGGAAAGCGTTCAAAGTTGTTGCTGTTTATTGTGCTAATATGTACTTGTGTAAATACCAGTGCTTTGCACGGTGAAGTTTCAACATTCGTTAAGTCTATTTATGAGTTTCCGTTTTTGTTTTTATGCGATAAGATAATTTTAAACTTTCTTTACATTTCGCTAAATTTTCATTTCTCATAGCGAGTTTTGTAATTAAATAATGAAATATAAACATCCATTACACACAAACGTGAGTGCAAACAATAAAATCCCTTCTAATTCATTCATATCCACTTTTCTAAAAACACGAGCGTAAACAAACAAATAGTCTCCAATTTGGCTGGGGTGGGTGTGCCGAAACATATGTTGGTTTAGAAATTAAAAGTCTGAAATATTAAACTAATAATCAAATAACGTAAATAAATAAGATTATTAAATAATTAAATAAAAATAAATCTGATTAAAAAACCAACAGGAATATTTCATAGGCTAATATTCTATGACAATAATATTAAAATTTAATGATTATCTGTTAAAAATATTAAAGTCAAACATAACGATAATTAAATTCAGAAGTTCGTCTTTCATTCTTTAAAAAAATTAATACTACTAGTTGCTGATCTAGTGCGATATACAGGGTGCTTCATATCGAGTGAGACAAATGAATATTTCGCCTAGTATTGCAGATATGTCAATCATAGTCATATGAAATATGATCAGAACATCCGAGGGCAATACAATTATTGTCATTGACTTTGAAATTAATTTTCAAGGTCATCCAATTGTTACATTAAAGTCGTAGCTAACAAGTAATATGTAGGGAGTTGTAACCAAATCAGAATCTAGTTTTTTTATAATTCCCACAATACAATCGAAATAAAAATCGATATGACGATACAGATTTAAGGGCATGGTGCTGCTACAACAGCTTCTCTGTAAGTCACTCATAGTGTGCAGTGGAGTTATTTTAACTGTTATGCATCTCTAAATTCGTATTTGAATTAACCATGCGACAACTAAATTAACTTCACTGCATAGTCTGAGTGACTTGCAGAAAGACTGTTGTAGCAGCATCGTGCCTTTTGATCTCTATATTGTTTCATTTCGGTTGGTTTGATGGAAATGAATGAAACGATACTGGACTATGACTAAATAGACCCTAGTCTACAATTTCCTAAATATGAGTTGGTAGCTACGACTCATGGTTTTCGATATAACAATGCAATTTCCGTGAAAATAGCTTTCAGATTAATGAAAATATAACCATTGAACTGCATCTGGGTGTTCTGATCATATACCATATGACTACAATCGACGTATCTGCAATACTAGGCGAGATATTCCTCTGTGTAAACAATCTCTGCTTTTGAGTACGTGAAGCTATTCTTAACGTTTCGTTACGCCAACTTTAACTAATAAAATATACACTCGAGCTGTTCTTCCGCCCTATAAACACAGGTTAAACGAGCCAAGTAGAAACGTCGAAAGCAACACACCCGCGTGTAAACAAAAACATGTTAAGAGTTGTTTCTCATAACGTTTAAAGAGTGAGCGTCGTTTTAAGGTAATCTTTAAACTTCTTTATCTCCACACACCGATCAGAATGGAGTTTTAATCTCAAATCGATCAGCCTTGAAAGTTGCTGGCAATGTCGTATCATGCTGAAAAAACAACAAAAATCTGAGTCTCTTGTCGACTGTGTTTTCGATTGTGAAGAGAAGAGACTAACCAGGACTAGTGCCAAACTACTATTTACCAACACAAGACTATAGGAGAAAAAATTTTTCCGATGCTATTAAAAGAGAAGGCTCGTGACGAAATTCGATCCACGAAAGGAATTCCAATCGTCCAATCCGATTCCACTTGAAGCAACGACCAGTGGTCACGTGGTATGTGGCTTGTGGTTGTCGACTGCGAAAATGTCCCCCCCCCCACCCAACCTTTCCAAAATGCTCTCTCCGAACTCGACTTTCCACTCTTTTAGCAGTTCTCCACTCCAAAGTGCGTTGCAAACCTCCAAACTCTTCGCAAGACACAAAATTCCCCAATTGATTTTTCCCCCAAGATAAACTCTGTTTCTACCTCGTTGGTCCGAGGGCGTTCATTTATGAACATTTGAAAAGTCTTTGCTAGTACTGAACTACCCTACTGGTGGTGGTAGTGATCATCACGGATTCTGCGAAACAGCGCACGAGAAGCGGGGGGCTCAGGAGTAGTTGTGTCGGACAAACAAAAAATATCTTTCAAATGCTCGTGAAAATAAACCGTGCACTTAAGTAACGACTAACGACTTCAAATTCGATCCAAGTTCAATCAATTCGCCAAAACACTCGTGCCGAGCAAATTTTTGCCAAACAATCCTTAAAAGACTCTTGACATTTTAGTTATGAAAACTCGGACAATTTGTTGACAACTGTCACGTTAGCTTTTTCGCCAACCAATGAAAACTGGTTGGCAAGAAGTTGACGTCATAGTTGTTCTAAACTTGCTAGAATTGCCACACCATTGCAACTCACATTTTCCGTTAGGATATCGATTTTGGTATAAGTTTCGATATTTATGACACATGGTGCTGTGGCGCTACCATAGCTGATGAGAAGAAACAGTCTTGTTTTTTTATAGATAAAATAACGCTTTTGAGCAGTTTCAAATTTAAAAAATTTACAGCCAAATTAAAAATTAAATCAGATTTTAGTTGGACGCTAGCGACAACGCTTTTTGTGTCAAACCCACGGTTAATATAATAATACAGTATTATTAGCCAGGGTCAAACAAACAGCAATTCAAATTTGAACGTTAAAAGTTTAATTACGACATCGTTCCGTGACATTCTGGAATTATCAATAAATAAGTGAAAACCATTATGCCGTGGTTGGCAATACATTTAAAATAAACAACAAAAATTTCCTTCGAGCAATCCTACTCTTGAAATTGACTTTGTGTAAAACATGTAACCAAACGTAAAGGATTTCCATTCGACGAAAAGGATGTCCTCTTTGTAATAGAAACAAGCTTTCACATCGGAGGACAAAATTTTCAATAACTTTAAAGTAGTGAACACGAACGATTTTCCAACCAACCACTCTTGAGCAACGTTAACATAAGTACCGGGGGGATGGTTGGGAAATATTGTCACTCGGTCACCGACAGCACTTGTTAGCAGTCGGTCCACTATTTTACTCGTCACGTTTGTCGTCGACGCCATCGCTTGACAAGGATCCTCCTGCCAAATTCCATTAATCCTTTGGCGCTCGGAATTTTCGTGGGGGTCATTCCTTCTAACCCTTTTAGTGGGTAGGGAGGGGGACAAGATACCCCATGGTACCCCGACGACATTCTCCACACACAAGGAGGGTTGAATTTGCACAACACATTCTCGAGTCTGTACAAATCACTGGGGTTTTGTCGTCGTCGTCGTCGTTTGCAGCAAACCTTCATTAAACGCGTGGGCGTTGATGAATCGCAGTTCCCACACGACACCAACCTCCCACCATGAAGAAGATGAAGCTCAATTAAGCGCCAAATCTCCCCCCCCCCTCTTCCCACCACCAACCTTTTCTCCCGCCTTTTCTTCATAAGGATCCCTTACCAAGCTGCCAACCTATTTCAACTCCCCTGACAACTTCACTAAAGTAGGAAGAAAAAATATTGGCTGTTTTTTTCCGCTTTCTTTTTATAGATCTTCCCTTTTCATCCATTTCTCTCTCCAGGGATTTTTTATTTTTATTTTTTATTTCTCGTGGAAAACAAGTGCAATCCTAATAATTATTCCTGGAAAAATTATTCACCCATTTGTTTTTTTCTTCCCATAAATTTTCTTTTCCACGCTCCAACTGAAGTCTTAATGCACTCTCCACCAAATTCATCCGATAAGAACGATAAATGTACAGGGTGATTAAAAAAATTCTTGTAAATCTACTTCAAAGTGTTTGTCTTTTCGTTCGAAAAAAAAAGGTGTTTCGAGAACCGATTCATCAGTGTAGGAATTTTAAATATACTGGGTGATCCAAACATCGCTTTAATTACATGCGTCACCGATAATGTATAAAATCCAGGCATTGTATAGTCATTTTAGTTAAAGTTAGTCTTTATGTTAATTAAAGTTAGTTAATAACATTTTCTCTACAAAAACATTTAGCCTAAATTTAAACCTAACATGAACTCTCGCGTAACGTAATTATTTCAATGCTAATTTCATGTTTTGTCAAAAAGTGATTAAGCATTCTATACAATGTCTGAATTATATACATCGTCGGTAACACATACAAATAATAGCGTTTTTATTTTATTTGAAAAAAAAATTATTCTACTAATGAAAGAGCACGGCCTTCCTCCTCTTCCTCCTACTCCTACTACTACTCCTCACCAGTTATAGCCATTGCCCAAAAAACATCACGTGGTTCTTTCTTTCGCACCTGGGCATAAAAAGAATTCTAGAACCTTCTAGAAATTTCAAGAATCCTCTAGAAACTTCCACCGTGTGGCAGTTTTTACTAGCGCCACCTCACCATGTGTGAAAATGCCAAAACTCATACCCAAATCGATGCTGTAACTGTAACAGTGTCTAACTGTAACGAATATTGCGAAGCATTATGAGTTGAACGAATAAATAACTTTCCCATAATTTTTGATGGGCTATGTACTAGTTGAACAAAATGAAAATTCATAACCCTACAGGGTGACCAATATAGTGCTAATGACAATAACTCACAAAGGCAAATGTTTTTTAATATCGTACACAAACAATATGAATCATGATATTGGAACTATTGTATTAATTCGTTCAATTTGATATTTTTATTATTATTATAAGTCAATTCCTTCAGTTTTCAAAAAGTTCGTTGTTCACGTGATTCACTTTCTCAGATTTATAAGAAAAAAAACCTTCCAATTTATGCTTAATCGGCACTTCAAGAATCCTAATCTGCTCTTTTTCACTTTTTCTCCACTCACAGCCGATTTTTTTCTTCTTCTAACACTTTTTTTCATCCCCTACTTTTTTTTTCTATACCCTCATGCCTAAGGTCGTTATCTATTCCACCCCCGCCATGTGGCGTGACCTGAATATTTCATGTCCATCTTACAATGTAGTAGAACTTTTACCACCTTACCACACTTAACTAACCATCCGCCAAATCCAGTTTAATATTTAGTGAAACTCATAACTATAGCTACTATTCGGTATACATAAAAAAAAGTATTTTCATTATAAAAGAGCCTGTACATTAAACTACCCAATCAAGACGCAACTAACGTCATGACGAGCTTAATTAACAATCCGATCCCGACCTAATTAACAGAAATTATTTCCTCCAATTTAGTCGTTAATTGATCGTTAGTTTGTAATTACATGGTGTTCACAGCTCCCATATGAGAACAATCAGCAACGTCACGATGCAACTATAGCGTTTTCAAATACGTACGACTTAAATACTTATTATATCACACTTGAAAATAGTTGACATTTTAATTCGAAATCCATATAATGATGAAATCGTCGCGGTAATCGAGGTGATGATTAGGTTGATATATTTAGAGGATATTTGCTTAGTTAAAGTTCAAAACAGTGATAATACTGTTTGCAAATGGTTTAAGTGGTTAGGTACCGATATGTGCGAAATTAGGACTTTTCCCAAAACAAACACCACAATTATCAATTTTGATGTACCAATCCTATATAATAATAATAACTCCTTAATGTAAATCTGTCTACCTATAGCTCATTGGCTCGATTCAAATTCTACTAATAGCTCATTGGCTCAATTTCAAATTCAAATAAACGGTTTATTCGCATTATTCACAATTCGCATTCCAAAGTTGGAAAAAATGGACAATACGACATAAAAAAGTGAGAAGTAGATAAATGAAAACTCAATGTTTTTTAATGTTGTCACCAGATGACGTCAGGTGTCATCATTGATGGGCTTTGGGCGATTGATGGGCTTTTTACTAGTTTATGATAAAAATAAATAAAATGAATTATTTAAAATACTCATCAGTTAAAACTAATAAAACAGTTAGTTAAAACTATTAAACAGTCTTTAAGTTGTACTTATAATCGCTAGATCAACAAAAAAAAGTGGTCACGATGTTAAGTCCGCCATGTTCAATCCAAAGTTTGAACCCCACGTTAAAATTTTGCATTATTTCTAACATGTTTATTTTTTTTTTTAACAAAAAAGTCAAAATAGATTAAAAAAATATTATAATTCAATACAAGGTTGGTGAATTTTCGATTTAAACACAAAAAGCAAACATGGCGGTCATTACCCTTGTTTTTTGGAATTGTCGATATTCCTCCATACATTGCGAATCCATTTGGTATTGGACATCGATACGAGATGTCTTTCCAACATGCAGGTTTTGTTATCCAGATGGAAATATCGTGAATCACGTGATGAGAAATCTCACGAGGCGTTCTTTGTCTGGTTTCTGGCCAAAAAAAAAACAGTTAACCTTGGAACGTCCCCTCATTCACTTTAGCCACCACCATCACGAAAAGGTGTGGCAAATCGGTGAAAGTTGGCGAGTAACGTCTTACCAGGGAATTAATCACATCTTGTTCACTTGTGAGATCCAATAACAAGTGCTCAGCTCCGACCACTTAACCCATTCGCTGCCAGGACGTGATCGGAGTGACTGACTACTTTCGGTCGATAGTGGCAGACAGGTGTTCGATCGGCAAAGAACGACGAAAAAGAAAAACCCCGAAAAAAAGAAGAAGAAATCTCTTCACCAAACCAAGAGCACAGCAATATATAAGAAAGAGGAGTAAGGAGTGGGGAAGAGAGAGGTTCATGATTGGAAGGAACAATAAGCCGATTACTCTCGAAACGATTCTCTAGTCTTTTCACTTAGGTCTTTAGAAAAGGACGAAAGACGACGGGGAAGTGGTGAAGAAGAGAGAATAAAATAAAAACGTCAAAGAATTTTTAGAAAACCAAAAGAAATGAAGAAAACAGCAAACGAAGAGCGACAGAAAAGTGACTTTAAAAAAAATAAAAGATTCTCTCGACTCAGATAATCTCGTCGGGCAATGGAAGTCAATTCGTCGTCGACGCATGCGCTGTTGGAGAGAGAAAGAGGACGAAGGAAATATGGCGTCATAAATCCCGACTCCCAACTAGAACCCGTCTCGTCGTCTATTGCTACTCGTGAAAACGGCGACGATGGACGACCCCCAACCAACCAACCTTTTATCTCCTCAAGCTCTTACATTTTACCCCCACGTTTCATTTCTTTTTCTTCCAAGTTTTCAGGGTTTTTTCTTCCCTTTCCTTCCCAATCCCAACGTGTTCGCTTGTCCAAACTCGTCAATACGAGGTGCTGGCACCAAATCAAACATCCATTCGAACGCTTAATTAATGTCAAGTGAAACTGAAAATTTATCTCCTCTTTCTATCCACAAACCTAGTCTAACACATCTATCTTGTAAAAAAAATGGGACACCCTCAAAAAATGTCACATTCGTCCTTTCCAAATGATAAACCCAATCCTTTCAGAACATAGTCAATATATGAATAGATCAAGCATGAATCATAATATCTTTATCTTTTATATATATATATATATATTTCTCTAACGTAAACCCCACGTTCTAAATCCACGTAGATTTACTATAGCAACCAGGGTGAACAATGAAATCCAAGGGGCGCATACGAGAACTCGAAAGTATTGAAAAACGAAAATACCTAATATCGAGAAAATATCGAAAATCGAAAAAATATCGAAAATTTAAAAAAAGTATTTAAAATATCAAAAATCAATAGAAATATCAAAAATTGAAAAACATCGAAAATCGAAAAAATATCGAAAATATGGAAAATCAAAAAAAATATCGAAAATATTAAAAATCAATAAAAATATGAGAAATCGAAAAAATATCAAAAACATATTGAATATCGAAAATAGAAAAGATCGAAAATACCGAAGACCCGAAAAAAAATCAAAAATCCACGCAGGCTTATTGTTGCAACCAGGCTAAACAATGATATCTACGAAAAAAATAAGTATGTTTACAGAGCTAACAATGTTTACAGAATAAATAAACACACCTGTTAGCTATCTTAAGTACTGACCTTGCCATAAAAATATTGATAAAATAAATTGTTAATTAATAAGGCTGAAAAAAAAAATTTCTGCTCCCAATTAAGAGTGAAACTCCTCCGGGAAACTTTTTCAGATATGCTCCACCCGCCATGTTTATATTGATCGACAAGTTGATTCTGGTGGTATCGAGTAAAGAAGAAAAGGAGACCAAAAATTGATCAATTCGTTCCTGGAAACATTAAGGCCACCGGTGGTGGAAAAAGACACTTGGAAAAAGAAGAGTTTCCGGAAATTTAAGTGACGTGGAAGTAAAGAGTTGACGACCAAAAAATAAATAAAAAGACGAATAAAGTAGTGAATGTTGGTTGTCTCTTGCAATTGCCTATTAACTTCCCTTAATTCGATCGTAAACAATCCCTCTTGGGCAGTAGAGAGGAAATAAGTGTTACAAGAAAAACGATTCTACTAAACTTTTCAAGTTTTAGCCACAAAATAGCTGAGAAAAAAATAAATGTTTGAAACAAAGAACACGTACAAATTCGTTCTAAACGCGTTTGAACTAAAGATTCAACTACGAACAGCAATACTACAAGCACAATATTTAAAAAATAAACAATAAACAATGTAATAAATTACTTAAAGTCCTCCTGACACGTTCAATTTTTGACGAGACACTTCAAGCAATTTGTGGAGAACCGTAACGTCGGCATCATGCCGACTAGTTTTCAAGCTATTTTAGTTGGGCACCGAGCTGACGTCACAATTGTCCACCAATTGCTCCACTTGCTACTCCAAAAATTGCGCGTGTGGAAGATTCTGCAAGTTTTGTTTCGTTTTATGCGAATTTAGATTTATGCAATTTCAATTTTTCAAATTTTCTAATTACTCAAATCGAGTAATTAGACATTCGATTTATGTTGAGTACTTCCGTTTCCGGTTTCTGCAATTTTCGATTCGATTTATGCGATTTTTGTTACCTTGAACCAGATTAAACTTATGCGGTTTCCGATTTATGCGGTTTTCACTTTTATACGAGTTTTGGTATATTGAACTATATATAAGGTATATTCTTGTAAACGCCTGACACCTGTATTCGCAGTATACGCCTGTAGATGGCAGTATACGTTCAATTTCCAGTTCACTCACTCAAACTCACAAATTAAGCTAATATAAAGCGTATAAAAAACAATGTTTAATGAACTTTAATAAAACGCATGATTTGCATAAAATATTTTAAAAAATAAATAGAATTTAAAGATAGCAAGTGTACATGTTTAATGAATCCATAAAACATCCTGTAAAATATCAACAACACGTTTCAGTTTATTTATTTATTTATTTATTATCAAACAATCCTTAGAATCAAATTACATAAAATAAAATTAAGTTAATACAATAAAGTTTTACAGCAGCTGTTCAAAATAAGAAAACTATAACAAATTAGGTACCATGTATGTGTTTGGCGAGCGCCTTATCAAATCAGTTAATAAACAAGTATTTAGGCAAAACGTATAAACAAGAGCAATTATATTATAGCTGGTTGTTTTGCAATTCGTTTAGAATTGCAAGACACCCAGTGCAATATCAACAAAACGTATTAACAGTTGAAGCAAAAACCCACGTCTCTTTAATTATCTTGTAGTAAAAATAACAAGTTGTCTTCACGCATTTCTAGATTCCAATACTCGATTTCGAAAAATGCTTTTATCAGGCAGCGTCGTGTCTGGACACGTATGTCAACCTCGGCTAATTCAAACGTCCAAAATCTTCTTTCCCCCCTAAAAAAAACATAAGATAAACACACCACACCACACGTCGTTGGTTTCAGTCATTAGCACGTTGAATGGCTTTACGAAGACGTTATCCCAACAACACTCAGTTGAGTGCAACGATGTCGCGTCGTCGGATGATTGATATTCGGTGTAAAAGGCAAAAGAGTGAACATCGCTCAGCAACAGTACCAACATCCCTCCAAGGCGTGATTGGTGAGAGGATTGTAAGAGTCACGAGCTTATGGGCGTGAAGCTAAGGTGTGGGAAAACGTTGAGGGAAAGAGTGGGGAGTGTAGAATGTCGTGTAACAAGGCTTCGGGATCGATATCGACGAGATCATCGAATTAACAGAGCTTCGTAGGAACCCCAAAGATTGGGTCGATGACGTTGAAATGCCCCTGGGACGTCACCATCTTCATCGACCAACGTGGCAAACACAAACGCGACAAACAACACACCAGTTCCCCCAGGACCAGGAGGAGGGAAGGGGAGAATGGAAGAAAAGGGGTAACGTGAAAAAGAGGACGACGACGATAGTGGGGGTAGAGACTGTCACTGTCGCAACGATGACGAATTGCTGAGACAGAACGGATTGCCAAGGGAAATGCCAAACTGTTTCGGCAACCTTTACACCCAATGGAGTCCCACGCTAGAAGTTGAAAGAGATAGATAAAAGTCGACTTGTAAATATATAAAGAAAAAATAAAGACAAAAAAAAACCCTATTGATTTCCGGTTGGTGTTGACACTCAGTAGGATACATACAATATTTAACAAGTCCATATGTGCACACAGATGAAGCTTTTGTTTTTGTTTACTGCCTTCCAGCACAGAACGAGTGATACCCAATTTCAAGAACCAGAACTAAAAGTTGAAGAGAGGTAAATATACACACACTTTATAGTGTTTCTTTCTCCAAGCTGGCCTTTATAACATTTCCTCCAAAAAAACAAAACAAACAAACTTGGACGGAAAGTCGTAAATCATTTTGACGAAACATGACTAGCGTCCAAGAGTTCAGCAAAGAATGGTAATTTCGATCCAGCAGCTAATGATCTCAACTCGCAAGTGCTATTTTGCCCTGGGAAAGTCGAGGGTTAGTTTTTGAGCATCATCATCGATTCAGTTATAGTGTCATCACGTGATGACGATGATGGTCAAAATGCAAATGCCCCATAAAAAAAACATCAAAGCACCGTTACATCGGCGTTTGCAATCTTCAACACCATAAATTTTCGCAACCGCTCTTCTCTATCATGTTATTGTTGATGTACCCCATTATGAATCACCCCATACATATTTCTTGCGCACCGCCAACGAAAAGCGTTGCCTTCTATCAACTCACTTTACCAACTTTGCCTCAACTTTGGAAAATGAGAAAAAATAAAAATGCTTTTTAAGGCATATATATTTATTTTATTTATTTATTTATTTATTATCAAGCACCCAAAAAGGTAAATACACACACAACACCGAAACAACG
>JAQIWH010005190.1:0-15187 GCA_034695005.1 Cryptops parisi
AACCATTGGCTGATTCATTTAGCTTCCTCATAATTGTGCCAGCAATTCTGTGTCAGCTAATTTGGGATAGAGTATATGGCCTTGTCAAAGTGTAAGATTCATTTTGAAACACCCTGCGAGTTTATATGTTAAAAAGATCGTATATAATTTAAATTTATGTTTCTTTGAATATCACTTACTAAGGATGAAAAAGCTCACTCCATCCTATTATAACATCAAAATTGGTATCCATAGTTATCCACAAAATGAACATTATCGTAAGCAAGATGATTGTCACCGCTTCGTTGTAGCTGTCATAAAAACAAACGTTTAACCACAAAACCAGAAACTTAAGAGATTTGATGACGTTTCATTTTTCATTTACGAGAGTCGACCCATGTCTTTTAGTGTGCTTTTAGCAATTGCAATCATATTCAATCCCGCAGCGTCATCTCTAGGCCTCCTGTAACGATAGTAATAGAATTGACAAAAAACAAATATCAATTGCAACCAATTCTCAAAATAACGAGAAGCTACAAAAATTTACTTGCCACGGAAATTCTGGCGTTGAACGAATTCCAAAGAAGTAAAATTGTAGCCATAAAGCAGATCCTAAATTGGTGAGTATCATGCACGGTATATTGTACATCATCCATGTCATAAATGTCAGTCTTGTTTTTGGACCATAGAAACTACAAGAGTATTACTACTTTGTCAATACTAGTGTCAATTGGACATTTTGTCTGATAACGACAAATTGCAATCGAGGACTCACGATAACAAGATCTGTTTGACAATCAGATTCGAAGTACTTCCTATTATTGTACCTATTCCTCCTATACTGGCAGCATAGGCAATCGATAACAGAATGCTGTTTACAATTCGATTTTCAACTTCCGCTATTGTTCTGAAACAACAAGTGCACATTATTTTAGGCTGATAAACAATCAATTGAAGGGCCTAGTGTAAAAGTGTGTTAAATGACATTTTTGACAATTCTTTCCGGAACTTTTCGTATAAGAAAAAGTTGCTCCTTTCGGATCCTCCTACATGCCCTGGTTGTAAACTAAGGTTTGTAAGCTTGGAAACTAAGGTTTCCTAAAACATCTTACTGTAGTTTTGGACTTTTGATTTCAAAAGTCATTGATTTCAAAAGAATTTCAATTACAAAATGGAATCCATGTGTACAGCCGGTGGTGGTTTGGTTTTCAAAAAGTCTTACATATAGTCAATTCAACTTACCGAATTGATGATGCACTTTGACCACGCAGGTCGTGGATAGCCATAGAAGGGGCCTCACTGGTGCTGTCTCGTTTTCTTGCTGCAGTCGCCATGGCGACGTAATCTGGCATCTGACTGACTGAACGGACTACGGATGGCTTACGAACATACCTCAGTATGAAAGAACTGCCGGTTTTCTGAGGTTCTGTTATAGCTGAAATCAGATGGTTTGTTCTGTACAACAGGCTACGTGTGATTATTGTGTAAGGTGTTTGCGATAAATGTACCACTTTTTTATAATTTCGTGACCATTTGAAGGTAGGTACTTGGAGTTTAACAAGGGCACCGTCTGACTTTACAACTATGTCATTTGGCCCTCAGACTTTATTGAAATTAGAAATACAGAAATGATGATGAGATGAGAATGGTAAATATGGAACAGGGTTTCATGATGTAAGAGAAAACGGAAAAACCTCGAGAAAACCGGTCCTCGTGGTGTCAGACCCCGCGTGACCATTGGGGTATGTTAAACATAATTGAGGAGTTGGGTAGAAAAACGGCGTAACAGTAAACAGGCAGATGGCGTTGTTATGGTTTCGAACGGCTTTTTTTGCGTTTTTCGACTTTTTCTTAATTCCCGTTAGCTCACTTAAATTTGTGGCGCAGCATGAGGCTTCACTCAAGCGCTGTACAAAAAGAAATTTGGCACTATATTTTGCAGGCTTGGCAGACGCTTTCAGCACGTTATGGATTGATTTGATATCAATCGCAATTAATGTACCTATTTGAAAAGTGGTACATTTGCTGCAAACACTCTATAAAATTTCGAGATCTTAAGTATTACCATAATGATGATGAAGATAGAGTTCATTCAGAATAGCTTCTACAATGGGAATCAACATTGAAAGCGTTGACATTGAGTTTACAAATGATGCCATCCAAGATGTTAAAAGCATGAAACCGGTCATCATCCTATGGAAATAGATATACAAAAAATTGTTGCAACTTATTTTACAGAAATGAGCTTTAATGTTGTTTCATCATCGATACGATCTGTTACAGATTTTCTTAGTTGGCGTAGTAAGCCTACTATATATTAGTTTCATTCACCATCTTGGGCTTGTTCCGAATGCAAGCACAGTCCATAAAGCCAACCTTTTATGAAGTCCACTGAATTCAATTGTCAATCCAGCCATAATGCAACCAAACGCTGTCATGTTAGTTTCCTGTAAAAGCCAATGCAAATCACAATGTCAAAATTGTTAGTCCCAGTATAGTGTGAAAATTAGTTCACTTGTGCTGGTTATACCGTTAAGAATTCCAAGCAAGTTTCACTAGTGCTCGCAATCTGAAGAAGTGGAAACATAAACATTGGAATGGTACAAATGGCGATAACAGGCAGCAATTCAAACATCCAAAAGATATAAACCAATAGGATGACATAAGCACCTCTCATTTCCTGATCAGAATAATGAAAAATAGAATCAAACTGATTGACAGTTTTTCTCCCGAGTTTCGGGTTTATTTTAATAGCCTGTATTATAATAGCCTATTATTTTTATATGCATATTGTGGGGTTTTAAGACCACATCGATAGACTCTATCCAATTTTTATTTTGAATTCTACAGTAATTTCTGCATGAGTTGAGTCCATCTATAAACAAAAAGCCATTTGATAACCACATGAAAGTTAGCGCTTTTGCTTGCACGTTGCTTTTCTCTGACATACTGAAAAGTACATGTAGGTTCAGGATATAGTCAAGTTAAGTGTGCATAGGTAAATGAAAAAGTCTCACCATGCAAGTGCTGTAAAGAAACAATAAAGCAAGAAGAGCAGGAACCAAAAAGAAAAACAGGTCTCTCCAACGGACTAGTAAACGTCCTATAATGATTAAAAATTTCTGTTTTCTTGAAAGCATTTTTTTTTCTAACTAATTCCTTCGAATGTATAATACATGTACACAAGTACTCGCTTCTCAACAATTTGTGAGAACAGCTGATGGTGATGATTTTAAACTACTCTAATACTAAGCATTAACAATTAAACTTGATCAACGAAGAATCAAGCATTGTTGATTAGAAGAAAAAATTTATTTCCTACAATTTTAAATGTAAAATTTTGGTTCACGTGCATTGTATACTTCATTATGTTTCTTATACGATTTTTTTATGATAACATATACTTGACTTGTTATTATAACCTTAAATGGTGAACGATCTTCAAAATGGTTCAACCGGTTTAAACGTAGATCATGTCATCATTTTTAACCACGTTCCGCGTGTTGTGTATGCTTAAAATTTGGTGAACAGATTAGTCACGTGTGACAATTAAATCTGTCAAATTTTGAGGGATCAATGTCGTAGCTATTGGCACGTGAAAAGTCTATTTATTAGGTAGAGTGTTGTTGATGCTCTGAACCACGTGTTTCCCATTGTTGTAAATAAGCACGCATATATAGGGTAGACAAAAAAAAAATGTCACTAATTTTTATTTAGCGATTTTTCATGAACCGCTTAAGCCAGGCAAAAACTAAATCTATTACATGAAAGTTCAATTTAATATCTTTCCAATGATATGTAAATCTAAAGACTTCCATAGTTTGCCCGCCATGGTCGCGCAATGTTCACCCACCAATTTGATTTGCAAATGGTGAAGTTCACATTTTATGTAACATCGGCAAATTTGATTGCTTGTTATTACAACATTTTTAGGTGTGGACAGAGTTTCCATAAAGGATTTTCAAAAAAATTAAATAACAAATAACAAATAAGTTGTAGGCTATATGTCATTAAAACTTGATACATTATTTGAAGGACCTGATGTGAAAGAGTGTTAATTAACATTTTTGTCGAAAATGAGTTTTTAGAACTATTTTCGAATAGTACAATTCTACCTTCGTAACGCATAATTTTTAACAAAACAACAATAGATGCAAAGATATTAGTGCAAGAAGTGTGAAGTAGCACATAGACAACAAGGCAAGTTCAGATCTTTAAAGGCGTTTTTCTCGAAATTGTAAAAAAATATTACTTAACACCCTTTTACACCAGGATCTTAATTTTTCTTGAACAGCTGCCTAAAACAGTAATAGTCATTCATTATACAATTTGATGTCATTTTGTTATTGTAAACTGATACACATTGTAGTTATTGACTAATTTTGCAGATTCATGAACACTTAATTCTCTTTGAATTTAAAATTTTTAAATTAATAAAAAAAAGTACTTTTCTGTTATAGCCGGGGCGAATTTGATGTTGATATTTGCTTTGTCCTTGGTTTATTTTGTATGGGTTTATTTTGCAGGTTAGGTTAGGAAAAACAAAGAAACGTATTAAATGTATGATACTGTTTATTTTTCCTAACTTAACCTGCGAAATAAACCCATAACCAAGTACAAGCAAATAGCAACTCAGACTCGCCCAGGCTATAACAGGAAAAAACCAAAAAAAATTGACTCGTCTAGACATTGTTGTAGTAGTTACAATTGAAAAAATAAAAAATAAAAAATCGGTTTGTTTATCTAATTTGCATTTTGATTTTTCGAGTAGTGCTTGATGGCAGGTTTCCACACTCGTGCCTCAGCCTCAAAACCTTACAAGGATTGCTTGTCCCTCACTGCTCTGCTCCACTTGACCATAAATGGTAAAGCGTGATTGGTTCTTGAAGAAACCAGTTTCTGACTCTGATTTTTATTCATGCTTCCTTTTTCCTTCCCAGGGCAGTGCTGTAGTAAACACACACCACTTGCTACACACACAGACACACACGACACACACCACTTCAATGACAACAGCTGATCCACCCTGAAAAAGTCATGGTGCATGTGTTTGAATAATACATCATCTGTTTCAACTAATTTGTTGAACCTACACTGGATACCATTCTTCAGGTGAATATACCTATATTTTCCTTTTGTTTTAACTTTAATATCATATTTTGTAACATAAGTTTTTCCGTGATAATATGACGATGATCGGTGATGTCGGATAACGATATGAAACCAGTTGCTTCGAATTATATATTTTTATCAAAACAGTGGGATATCTCTTATCTATAAAAAATAGACATGAACAGTATGTGATGTTTGTAATCAATTGTTAGGTAGGCTTTATGTCGGGGTTCGCCAAAAAATGTACAGTACATTTTATCTTTCGAAACCTTCAAGGAAAGCATTTGTTGACATTGGGATTATGTAACGTCAACAAATATTTATAAGCTGCATGCGGAGTTTGTTGCAGTTTACTATTATTTGTTATAAAATATAAAAAACAAAACACCAATCATCGTAATTTGTGTCGAACAGAAATGAACAATATATTATGTATGGTAATATAAAATTTTCTACAATCGAAGGGCCTGGTGTTAAGTAACATTTTTGTTGAAAAAAAGTAATTTTTCGAGTGTGTTAGGTGCAAGTCTACCTATTCCAACGCATAATTTTGAGCAAAACAAACAATAGGTCCAATCCGTGCAAAGAATATTAGTGCTGAGAAGTGCGAAGTAGCCCATAGACAGGTTCAGATCTGCGTTTTCCTCGAAATTGTAAAAACAAAAAACATTTGCGCTTTTTCCACCAGGCCCTTCAATTGTATACATTGTACGAGTAGAACATTAAAAAGTAAACACTTTCATTATTCACAAACAAAATAGAAGGTGTTCATATATATATAGATAATATTTTTAAGATTGTTTTGTTTTTCGTACTTGGTCAAAAGATTGCGAAACTTTGAACAAAAATATGTATGCAGACTGTAAACGCACAGTTGTATGTAGTGGTTACCTTAAAAGCAGATGAGTTGAACTCTTGAATTCCAAAAATGAAAATGTTGAAGGTGAACAAGCTTAGGAATGTTATTCTATGAAGTTCAGAGGTGACTCAAACTGGCATGTTTAACGCACTAGACTTGATTTTTGCTTTTCGTGTGAACACAAAAAATATGTATAAAAATTTACTTTAAAAAAAAAATATTCTAATAACTACTTTGAACGATCATTAATTACAGTATACTTTCAATAGTGTGCCATAGTTGCATTCACAGTATTATCATATCATCATGACGTGTCTCAAAAACCATCTATTTATTTTTTGTTAATTTTTAAACGCAAACTATATTTATGAAAATATATTTTTTTCGGGATGATAAATTGTTGTAAGAACTACAGGGTGATTCAAAAATTTTTAATTCTTATAGCCATATATTGTATGACAAGAATCTTCAAACTATTAACATATTTTAAATCACCCTGTATAATTAGGTCATATATTTTTCTCACAAGTATATTATTTATCTTTTTTTTTGTTAATATTAAAGTGCCAACCATATTTATAAAATATATTTTTTGATAAAATTTTGTAAAAAGTATAGAATAATTTTCAAAAAATATGTTAACATTTTTTAACATAGCCATATATCTTGTTAGTTATTGAACATAACCATGTATCACAATCACCTTCAATGTATTAACATACTTTTGAATCACCCTGTATAATTGCCATTAGATCATACTTTTTTTTTACAAGTATATCATTGTTAATGTTAAATTGTAAATCATATTTTTGAAATATATTTTCGGGATAAAAAAAGTATTGTAAAAAAATACAGAGTGATTCAAAAAAACATCATAACCATATATCACAATTACCTTTAAAGGTGTTAATATAGTTTTGAATCACCCTGTATAATCACCATTTGGTCATAATTTTCTTACAAGTATATATCTTTTTTTTTGGTTAATTTCAAACGCAAACCATATTTATGAAATATATTTTTTGGGATGAAGTGTAAGAAATACGGGGTGATTCAAAAAAAAGGTTTACACATATTTATAATTTGTCTATGTAATTTTCCGCTAGTATATTTCCTATATTCTGTACACATGATGGTGTAATGTGATAACTAGTGTAACAAAGCCTGTGTACTGTTGTTATTTTTTTTTAAAGGTACATTATTTATTACATTACAGGGTGATTTTCAACGTCACATAATACAGGGCGTATCGGAAACAAGATCTATTTTATCAGTAAACCAAAAAAACAAATTATCACTTACTTTTAATACTTTTAAACAACAACATTAAGATAAATATATTCCATTTCGTTTAAGTTCGCATTACTTTGAATTACACAACGATATTTTTAAAGGATAAGAACATTGGAATGTATAATGTGAATAACATTTCGCGGAAAAATTTCTGCAATTTTCTTGTGTTTTTTTTTGTAACTATGTATAATGGAAATTTCATGTTTGCCGATGATAATGAGATAACAGACACACCTTTTTCTTTTACGTATTCTCACAACGAGTTGGTTGAATGGCAATTAAGGATATACAGTAGTAGTTATGACCAAAGGGTTACTACCTACGTAATGTTATGTAATTAATCTAAAAAAGGAATCGTTTAAATAGCTCCTCATGTCGAGTTCCGATGATTATTTGGAATGGGTACAAAGGATAAATTTTTATTTGCTAACCGAAATGGAAAAAGAAACATTTGGTAGAGAAAGTAATTTGTGTTTATTTAAAAAGAAATGGTGTATAAATATAAATAGGGTGGAGTTCTTTTTAGAAGAACAAAAAACGTAATTGCAGTAATACACGTAGTGTAGAATAAATTAAAGGCCAGCCTACTCTTGTGTTTTCTCATCCGTAAAAGAATCGCAACTATTTTGTTCTCTTGTTTCTGTTGCGTGTGGGTGGTTTGTGTTATTCTATTTTATTGGATAATATATATATACACACACACACACACTGTATATATATTTATATATATATATATATATTGTTTTAAAAACATTTTTGTACCACTTTCCATTTGGTTCACATTAATTATTTTATTGGCAATGTATGAAATTCAGTCATTATATAGAATGCCGAGCCTGGTTTAGGCAATGCGTGAAATTAGCATTGGGATTAGTTACGTAAACCTAACCTGACGAGAATTTGATGATGAAGTTTAGATTGTAGGAAATAAAGTCAATTAATAAAAGACGTCAAAAAAACAATGTTTAACTATTTTATTTGTATTTATTTATTTTGACTTTATTTTATTTTTACTTTGTTCTTGTAATTTTTTTACGTTTTTTTTTTTTTATGTTTGTTTGTTTGTTGAATAGATGAAATAATTGAATTTTATTTTCTACAATCTAAATTCAGACTTAAATTTAAAGCTTAAATTGTTTTTTGTTTTTAAAAAGGAAATATTGTTAATTAATCTGAACTAATTAAAATAGTTGTAATATTTCACACTTTGTCACAAGAGCTAAGGCATTCTATACAATTGTCAAGCCTGGTTTAAGCATTGCATGAAATTAGCATTGGAATAGTTACGTTAAGCAAGAATTTTTACGTTGAAATTTAGATTGTGTAGGAAATACAGTTAAAAAAACAAAAGTCAAAAACAAGGAGAAAAAAAAGACGTCAAAAAACAATATTTGACTTTTTTTTTCATTTTATTTATTTTTTCTTATTTTTTTGTTACTTATATTTTTTTACGTCTTTTTCTTTGTTGTTTTTGACTTTTTGTTTTAACAATTTTTAGTTTATTTTTTTTTATAGTTACAATTATTTTTATTATTAATAAATTAATGTCTTTCATTTAACTACTCAGCGTTGAAATGGTTGGAAATTCCTGAGCTCTTTTTTTGGGTAGGTTTTCGATGACCTACAGAGCTGAAAATTTTTAACCACAAAGTTGTGGAACATTTCAAATTTGTTTTGACGATTTCATGTCCTGTAATTTTTGTGATTCTATCACACGAAGAGGTATCTTATACCTCGACGAATGTTGCTGACGGCATACCTACATTTCAAATCATTGTTGTACACAAAGATAAATGCATGTACTACAGTTTATGTACTCAACTATTCATTATTGCAAGTACCAAATAAAACGATCTATCGGAATAAACAATTAACACATTTCTGATAATTTCTGCTTATATACAATATATATATATGGTGGTCCATAAATAGCAACACTATTTAAAACTTGGATAACTTTTTTGTTTTTTTAACAATTTTTATTTAATTTTTTAATATAATGAACTACACAAAATGAGACTTTCTTAAGCACTTGTTTATATATTTTTTTGTTGTATCCGATTCAAATTGATTCGTTCCTGTACAAGGAATTGCTTGTTTAAAAACCGAAACTTGTGTACTCATGCTACATTATTTATTACATCAACACATGTTACGGTGTATTAGTATGCATTTCAAACTGATTAAAAATTCATGTGTCTTATTTTTATTATTAACAACTCTTTTCCTCGAGCTAAATGTTGACCTACATCACAAACCTGAAACTGAAGTTTATAATGTTGAGCTTCCTTTATACCGCCACTAAAAAAGTGATAAGTTGATAGAAAAAAACAAAAAAACATTTTCACGAACAAATGAAGGTAACGACCCCAAATACCCAGAAAAAAAGTTGTACAAAACTATATATCACGTTTTCCACAAATATAGTTTTATAAACTGCCGAGTTCAAACGAGTACACCATCGTCATTCACGACCCACGTATAACACCAAAAAAAAATACACACAAAATTGTTTTGTTGTATAATTTCATTTTCGCTAATTATGAATTTTTCCACTGGCTGTTTGTTGACTTGAAAAACTTAATAATCCAGTAAACAGGTAAACGAAAATAAAAACCAGTTATTAAATATTTAATTTTTTGTGTGTGTGTGTTAAAAAACGTGAAAGTGACACTGTATAGAATCCAGATATTTTATAAAATGCTTAGCTTTCTTTGGCGAAGTATGAAAATAACCTTTTCTATTCAATTGTGGTTTTGTTTAGGTTAGTTATGGTCAGTTTAGGTTAATTTCACAATATTGTTTTTAAAACATTTAAAGTTCAAATTTAGACCTAGATTTAAACCTAGCCTAGAAATCGTATCTTAATGCAACTATTCCAATGTTAATTTTATACATTGCCTAATTGAAACTTCGCAATTTTCATGTAAATGTCTGGATTTTATACATTGCCGGTTACATAAACATGTATTTTATACACTAGCCTTCTCAAAACGGTCAAGTGTATACTCTTTATATTATTTCCACTTGTGAGTGAGCTGGAAATTGAACGTACAGTATATTACCATATACAGTCGTTTATAATAATATACTGTATAGTCCAATGTACCAAAAAACGCATAAAATGGGAACCGCGTAAATTTTTGTTGGCATAAGTCGCATAATTCGCATAAATTTAACTTTTACAATTGTTTTTCAATGTGCCTAACTCTTGCAAATTGCGGACATCGTAAAAAAATGACTCAAAAGTCGCATAAATCAAATGCCGAATAATTCAATGATCGTATAAAATTTAATTTTGCATCAATCGAAATTCGCATAAATCAAAAATGGAATTGATCAAAATACGCATACATTGAATATTTTGATTAATAATTTGAATTAAATTCGAAACAAAGAAATTTTGAAAGGACAAATGCAATACCTGGCTCCCTGGTCCCTGGTTCGATCCCAGGCTGGGACAAGGATTTTTTCATTCCTTGTTTTCTATTTAAAATTGATATATAATGTTTGATATATAAATTGAATATATTTCGATTCATGAATGGTCGCCACGACCGAACAAATAAAATAAATAAATAAATAAATAAATATAGAAATTACTCAGAGATTGCATAAATTTTAATTCGCATAAATCAAAACATGCAAAAAATCAAAAATGTATTTTCTGTATGTACTCACGTAAATACAGTATATATATGTGATTACAACAGACTATATATTATATAGCATATAAAGAGTGTCTTATATAGAAGTGTATAAAAAGCATATATAGTATATAAAGAGTATGCTTATAAAACATTTTTAATGTACCCTATATACATATACATACACACGCACTAGTATAGTGTATAATTGTTCAAACTCACTTGATAGTGAGCGGAATGATCACAATTATTACAAGTGAAAGCAAGAGAGCAATTTGATATTTAATTGCTTCAACCAAACAAAAGTACAAATGAGAACTTTGAAGAAAAAAAACAATAAATGATGCTAATCTGGATGAAGTCGTAATTGGTTTTCTTTGCAGTGTTGTTATAATAAGTGTTTTCATTCGACCTTATTAAATTTGACACATATAAACCGATTATCTTTTTACATATAGCTTGCTGTGCTATAGAAGGCTAAATAGTGTGCGTGTCACCTCCTTCACTCGTTGTTGGCCCAAGGACGTTGCTTATATACTGATCTGTCGTGACCTAAGGTCTGACACAATTTTTCGAGCAATCCTTGGGTACACAATGCGTGGGAAGAGCGCGCGGGTGTATATTATATTTCGACCACCTGTTCCCGCATACATTCTGTAATAAGTTGAAAACCCATCATTTGGATCTAAAGACTATAGTGTGACGCATGATTGAATCGAAACTGTATCATCGTGATATTTTTTATGTGTTTTATGCATCATCAACTTTTCAATCGTATCGTCTGTCTCGACACGATTCTTGTTTCGGGAACTTTCTTCAAACACGTGTTACCATTTTTTTTTACAGGTTGACATTTATGGTGTGCAAATCAATTTCTGAATTACACCTGTATTGAACAACTGTGCGTTTAAAAGTCTTTCATACTCTTTATATAGCCTACTGTCCTATACAGATATACTGTATGTACACATACATAATGCAAAAAAATGATAATCTAGTTTTGATTTCTCAATTTTCCGATTTATGCAAAATTCGATTTATGCGAATAAAAACTTGTGCAATCTTTGAGTAATTTTCGATATTTTCAATTTTTATGCATGTTTTGTGTTGAGTAATTTCATTTTTCGTTTCTGCACGTTGATGCGAATTTTTTCATTGAGGCAAATTTCGATTTTTTTTTTCGAGAATTTAAATTTATGCGATTGTTGAATAATTCGATATTTAATTTATGCGAGTTTTGAGTCATTCCTTTTTTTTATTTCTGCAATTTTCGATTTATTTATTTATATCTGCAATTTATTTTTTTTTCACTACTACAGTATATTCTCATAAACGACTGTAGATGACAGTATACGTTCAATTCACAGCTCACTCACAAGTGAAGCTAGTATAAGGAGAACAAAAAATATTTAGAAAATCCAAAATTTTGACTATTACTGGCAATGTAAATATATAAACCAGGCATTCTATACAACGCCAATTTGCTTCCTTTGGCAAATTATGAAATAATCATTGGAATAGTTACGTTATGCAAGAATTTAGCTTAGGGTTAAATTTAGGCTTAAATTGTTTGTTGTTTCTTTTTTTCCAGAGGAAATGTTAACTAACTGTATACAAGCTGCTTTTTCAAACTTTGACAAAAAGGCAAAGCATTGGCTGAATTCTACACATTGTTTTAAAAAATAACAGTGTTCTGTATTGTGTGCTACATTTGTCTATTTCTCAATTTAGGTTATCTTGGAATTTCGGTTCGAAAACGGTTCTATACAAGATACTATTTCATAGTTTACCAAAAGAAGCTAGGCATTGTACACAATGCCCGGTTTATAGCTAAAATATTTAGGCGTTGATTTGATTTCAAAAGAAATGTTAACTAACCTAAACAGTTGTATACATAAAGTCATTTCATACTTTGCCAAAATAAACTAAGCAATTTATAGAATGTTAAAAGAAATGTCAACTAACCTTAACCAACCTAAACATTTGTATACATAAAGTCATTTCATATTTTAACAAAAAAAGCTAGGCAATTTATAGAATGTCCGGATTTTATACATTGCCGGTAGTGACGTACAAACTGTAGTTACAGAACTAGACGTTTGTTATGCATGAAGCAATTTCTATGATATTTCGATAAAATTTTGTCATCATTACTTTCTTTGTATTGCCACTCCAAAGACTAACACAAACAACCACTTTTTTTTCCGAATAGAAAATGATGTCATTGATTGTGACATCTTTTTTTTTCGTGTTTAAATTAACTTTTGTTTGATGTGAATCACCTTTCCCAGTCGGCAGTTGGCGATGCTTCAGTGATGTAGGTACACACACTTGTTTAAAAATTTTAAATTTTCTTATGAACTTACGATTATTATTCATGAAGTCATTGAAAAGTTTTAAATTAGCGACTATTATCTACTACATCTTCGGGGTTGGTATACCACACTATTTTTGCTAACATTTAAAATATACGGGGTGTCTTCATACATAAATGTTCTCGGTATTTTCTTGTATCGTTTATAAAAGATAAATTTCTTATACAAAAAAAAGTGTTAAATCTCCTATATAGAAAGAGATTTTTTAGGCACCTTGTATATTTTTTATCAAAATCATTCTTAAATGATCTCAAACACATTCCCTATGTATGGGGACTTTTTAGAAGCACTTTAGTTAATATTTAAAACATACAGGGTGTCATAAAAGTCTTTATAAATAGATCATATGCGTGTTCTAATTATTTCTTTTGTAACGTTTATAAGTAATAATATATTTTCTTTTTCAAAAAGCGGTTACGTTTCCTATTTAAGGAGATTTTTGGAGCACCCTGTATATTTTGTTCTGTTTGGTCAAAAAAATTTTCTTAAATCTTTCTTCAAAAAACCATTCTGTGCTTGATCTGAAGCACATTCTCTATGTATGGAGATTTTAGAACCACCCTGTAGTTAATATTTAAATTTTAAAGGAATGAGTACAGTACGGTGAGTTTGTGTTTAAAAAGTGTTCTTAAACTCGGATTTTTTTTCCACGAATTTATTTTTATTTTTAATAAATAAATAAATAAATAAATAAATAAATAAATCACGTAAATGTATGCGTGCCTAGTTTCTCTTCCTGATTCCCATCAAGTTTTTGCATTTCAATTTTTATGTTAAAAAACGTTGTATTAGAAAAAGTTGTCCTTACACTTTCCTTCAATTAGTTTTCATTTCATCTTTTGCACAGTACACACACCTAATATGTAGGTGAAGGTCGATGGTAACTGCTATTCACTATACAATATCTTCATCTTCATCATTGCTACGAAACAGTGATTTGCTGTGCCCTCTAAAACCTTACATCCTTTATCCTTGTATAAAATATAATTTCTATTAACAGAGTGCAATAATATTTTATTCTTCTGATTAATGTAAATGTAACTGGCATTCCCATCTATCGGATAGGAACTTAATGCTATTATAAATGGTTCAGCTTTACTTATAAAGAAATTGGATTTTGAGATTTTTGGAAGTTGGATTTTGAGATTTTTTTTTCAAGCATGCAATTTTTGTGTGTTTATTTTTGCGTATATAATAATTAACGATTACATAAATATAATAATTAAATTCCGTACTTTTTGTGTGTAATTTCAGAAATGTCGGTTGACACGCTCTCTCAACCACTACACGTGGTTTCAACCAGAATTTATGAATCGGGTCCTGCCAGTCCAGTGGTAAGTTTTACTATTTTGTATAGAAAAACATTTTATTGAAACAACAGACTAGGCGTTGTATGGAGTGCCTAGACGAGAATACCTCTACCTGGATTCTATAGATTGCAATGATATTAAACATTAGATAAAATTACTGGGATTGTTAAAGATGTTTAAATTTTTATCCGTTTCGTTTTCTAGTTGAAACCTGCACAGTTATCTGTAAGCAAACAGGGTAAGTTGAATGTGACAATTATTTATTTTGTTTACAATTATTTCGTCATGTTTTTTTTTACGATACTTTGATTCATTTATTTTGTAAAAATAAATAATAATTTTCGTGTTTATGCAGAAGAACTAACTACCTCACGGAAAAAACAACAGTTAATTACTAAACAGGTATGAATTGAATAGTCAATTTATTAATATACAATATAAACCTTGAATGTATTTATTTTTTTTTTAATTTCACATTTTCACACTATTATATTGTTTTTCAACATTATTTTCAAATAACATACATTCCTTAAAACAATCAACCTGATTTGCTAAGCGACTATGAGTATAGCAATCCTACGCAAGTTGTTTCTTTTTTGTAATCAAGTATGA
>JAQIWH010005191.1:0-15182 GCA_034695005.1 Cryptops parisi
AGATGAAATGTGCAATGGGGCTT
This sequence comes from Cryptops parisi, assembly GCA_034695005.1. NCBI lineage: Eukaryota > Metazoa > Arthropoda > Chilopoda > Scolopendromorpha > Cryptopidae > Cryptops > Cryptops parisi. The sequence continues at coordinate 24 of JAQIWH010005191.1, forward strand.
CATTTGAACGTCGGTTCGTCTTTCTCTCGACTTTGCTTGTGTTGGGAGGTTGTTTTTTTTTCCCGTCAATGACTTTATATTTCATGTCCTCGTCTACGAAAAGTGTGGGATAGAAGAGAGAAGAGATGAAAGTACAGAGAGAGAGAGAAAGTGAGAGAAAGAGAGAAAAAAAATAGATGGGGAAAGAGAGAAAAAATCGCCTGTGGATCGATTTTTGCTCACACAAGTCTCGGTAAAGCGTCGTCTGCGAGTGATTAGATTAAAAGCCGGGCCAATCCAATCCACCTTTCACCAGCTGTCAGCTCGTGATTGATTAGTTTCATTACGCGCTGGCATTTTTCGTCACCATATGCCACCCCTGGCACACTCTGAGTTGTAGTAATAGTAGAGGTTAGGGACAGGATATATACACATATACACACACACAGAGAAGAAAAAATATAGAAAATAAATATGAGCAAAAAAAATTGATAGAAAAGCAAGCCACAGGAAAAGAGCTCGTTTTCGTCACTTCCGTTGTGTGTCGTCGGCGATGGAGTAGAGTGTCGGTTTTGTGTGGAAGCTTTTAAGTATGGCGGACCCCGGATAGATCAAGTGAGGTTCATCTTTTCCACAATCGATCGTTTTTTTGGCCTGGTGTTATTTCTCTCTCTTTCTCTTTCTATGGTCGATGATATTTTTGTTTTCTTTGGGGCAGTATTATCTTTGCTTTGTGTGTTATTTTAGTGTTATACGGTTATATGTACAAAAAATATTCCTGGTTCTATCGTATGAGTTAGTATGCACTATATTTTTGTTTAACGTTGCATAGAGTTTACACACACCGCTATTTACTCAATGCGGGTAATCAGCACTGGAACGATTTTTTGTGTACACTCACGTTGTTATGGTGAACCTCAATGTTCACTGGATTTAACGCGAGTGTAATTTTAAATTACAAAAATGAACTGCGTGATAGAAAATAGCTCACTATATACTGTAGTAGGTAGTTGTGTACGGAATCATATTAACTTCAATCCAGTGAACTGCGGGGTTTACCATAACAACATGAATGTAAACAAAAACTAGTATACAATAGGATTCCAAACCAAACTGCTTCCGATTATTTCTTAAAATCATTGCAATTCATCATTGACAGGTTTAACTTTTGGACTCGTCGCTTTTGCGGGTTTAAAATCGTGTAATGTCACTTGTTTTATGAAAATGCTAAAATTTCAGTAATTTTGAGGAACAGTATTTCAGTGGGTTTCTGTGGGAAGTGGGTAGACTATTGTTTTTGAACCCCCCACCTCTTTATAATGGTGTTGGAAGTAGTTACCGTACTTCTCTGTTGTACTGGTCTCTTATGCTTTTTTCACAGTTCAAGTTGAGTTTCGAGTGATTATAAAAATGAAGTCTTTTTAAAGTCTCAAAAAAACTATACCGAGACGTAAACAAGGGTGACACATATAAAAAATGTGTTACTACTAACGCTTCTACAAAGAGTGTTGTTGCTTACGTGACAATTGTAAACAAGAAGTTGATGAACATGCAAGTCCTCGGAGATGGAACCTTCGTAATCCTATCTGAGCAACATCGAATGACTAATTATTATCACAAGAAGACGAGGGTCTCTTGTCTCTCTCTTGGCGCATGCGTTGTCGTCATCGTTTTGTCGCTGTTGTTCCTCACCACCACTTTCGACAACAACAACAACAACAACAACAACAACAACGGTGGTTGGTGGGTTGTGCAACGTGATGGCGAATAATTGTTGGTAATTAATGACTAAAGCAATTTTCCGAGTCGATTGAGGTCTTTCGTGTCGTCATTGTCTCGAAAGTATAGCGCGAATAAATATTTGTTCGCCTTCTTTTGAGGAGCGATGGGAAAGCCTGTTGTTGAATGAACGTCTTAATAAACCACTTTCACCAACCCTTCTGTTTTTCGAGGCTAGAAGTGATGGGAAAACAGCGCTGAATAGATGAATTTCTTGAAGAGGGGGTTGGTGATGTAAACAACAGTGTCATCAATTATTCGGAAGGGGAATTTTTTTATTTTTTTATTTTAAAATTAAACATCTCTTTGAGACAAACAAATACAAAGGCAAAAGTGTTATGCAATACGTGAACTTTGTAATAAATAAATAAACAATTTTTTTTTAAAATGGGTGCAAGTGATGCTGCAGGTTTTGCAAAGGAAAGGAATTTTCCTAATAGAAGGAGGTATAGAATTCCATTGTGGGATAAATTTTAGAGGAAAGCGATTATAAGCAAAATTGGAATAGCGCCCCTTGTAAGTGACTGTATATTTTCTGTCCTCTCTGACTGTGGGACCTTCAACTATCCATCGGCCAATAAATTCAATTTAATTCAATGTACATTACATTTTATCTTGATTTTTAATGTAATGTTTTTTTGATTATTTGATGTTATTCACAGTTCAGTTTAGTCTATAATTAGACTGTTTGGTTTACAGTCATTTTATTTTGTGTAAGCAATCTTGCTTCAAACATTTTGTATATAATATGTAGTTTAAAACAAAATTGTGTCGATTGAAAAGTGAATTAATATTTATTTGTTTCTTTCTTTTGTAGGTAAGAAACATTTTTGCTGTTAATTCTCCAAGACGAATATAAGGTAGGCTCAAACTGTTACTTGTGTAACATTAAACGAGTTATCGTCAAATTACTTTTGCAGTTGTCCATGAAACTGTAAACTGGTCATTATAAAATCGATCATTTCAAACTGATCAAAGTGACAGCACTAACATTGCATAATTTTTTAGAACTCATTGTAAACTACCAGTAGCGTTGAGATATTTGCTGACGGTACTAGAAACAAATTTATCTCAGTTTTACAAGAAATCACATTGTGTGACAAAACGACGGAAGATAGCTCCTAGTGAAGAGTTTTGTAGGCAGTTATTTTTACTTTACAGAAATTGTGATTTAATTGCTTTCATTTCCTCGTCAAGCCATGAAAGGGAGAGAACATTTTGTTCCCTTGATGACAGTAATGACGATAATGATGATAATGATGGCATATCCTGTATGGTTGTTCGTTGGATGACATCGTTGTCGTTTATTATCCGTTGGCACTCGGCTCGAACTGATTGTACTTTTACACGAACCATTTTTAAAGCTCATAATTTTTCAAGTTTTGAGAAGATTCGATCGCTCGATCTGATGAGGATTGCTTAATCTAAATTTAATTAGTGCGCTTCTTTTTTATAACTTTCAAGCTTTTGAGAGATAAGACAAGATGCGAATTGTATTGCGTACGTATATTACTTCTACTTTGCACGAGTTCGAGAAAACTTAACAAACAGTCTTATAGATCAATAGGCAACGAGGTATTGCTTTTAAAAAAGTGTTTAAAATATGAAAATAAAATGAAGATTACAGAATTCGGGGAAAGAAAAACAACTTCTGTACAAAAAATCAAAATGAATATTTTTTTTTCACGTCTGTCTGTCGCGTTTGATGCAAAACGAATGATTCGATTTTCATGAAACTTGAAATCTACACTTGGGTGGAACCGTAGATGGTTATAGGCTATTGTTCATGTAAGAATTTTTATTAAGCAGTTGAAAAATCTGTCCTTTGTACAAACCCCACCCCCTCTATATTTGAGTTTTGGTTGTGTGTTTTTTGTTTACGCGAAACGTGTTTTTCAAATATTACTTTGTTTGTATAAAAATACTGTAAGCTAAGCTATATTGAAAGTTAAAACTTGCACACAATCAATTTTTTTAGTTCAATAAAGTTAGTTCGTTGTACGAAAGTCGTTGAACTGTGAACTCGTCTGGTGATTTTCAACAACGCAGAACACCTGAATTTACGAGCGGATTTCCGTTGAAATTTTTGGGAAAAAACTTGTCAGAAAAGGAGAGACCAAAAGCAAAAAAGTTAAATTTTTAGATGATGTAAGGATGCCTGTAATCTCATTAATTACGACCAAACTAAATTCTTTGAATAACGAGTGTCGTAATTTTGCACTTGCGTATTAATGCTTACAAGTTTATGGGATTTGCAATTGTTACAGTTTCTCTCTCGGGAGAGCTGTAGACAAGGATCAGTTGTGTTTTTTTAAATCCTTTGAAATCATAACTGCATCTGCCAAAAAAAAAATTTTTATCATTTTTTTTTACATTCAGAAAATAAAACTTAAATAAAATTAATATTTGTGCTCGTCTTTTCGTGAGCAATCAAATAATTTTAAACACTTTATCTTATTATGTCCAGTAAAGTTTTATTTATTTATTTATTATTTATTTAATTATTAAACGACCAACTGGGGTCAAAATACAAAATTTGTTTGTTTTGTTTTTTAAAAAATGATTTAAAAAAATGAATTTTACAAAAGATGATACATGATAAATCGAATAAATTAGAATTTATTTATATTTGTATTTAATAGTTTGACATTTAAATGCAACGTGAATTATTATTGTATAGATTTACAGAAGATGAAACCACAAAATATTGAATTTTGAAACTTTTTTTATTTAACTTATTGTGAGCGTTGAAATGATTCAACTTCTTCGAACTCAGTTTTTTTTAAGTTTCCCAATGACATGTTTTACCTACAGAACTGAAATTTTGAACATAGGCTGGAGTTGTGATTCATTTTATGGAAGCAAATTTTGACGCTTTGAAGTCTTTCCTGTCAATTCCGAGATTTTGTCACACAAAAGGTCCTTTTTTGAAAGTGTTGCTGAAGATACACCTACATTTGAAACCACTAAAGATTAGTGACTAAACCATTGTTCTACAAAAAATACATTTATTTTGACAACGTATAGTTTATATGAACAACCACTCATTGTTGTGAATTTAAAGATAAAATACTATCTCTCCAAATAAACCCTAACACACTTACTTTAAATGAGGCTCGAAACACCTAGCTTTTGCTTATAATTGAAGGGCCTGGTGTAACAGGGTACTGTTAAGTCTTATTTTTGTCAAAAATGATTTGGAAGCATTTTCAAATGTGTTAGGTGCAATTACTATCTTCCTAACGCAAAACAATATGTTTAAATATATCAGTTCAATAAGTGCGAAGTAGTCCATAGACAGCAAGATAAATTTAGATCTTCAAACGCGTTTTCCTCGAAATTGTAAAAATGTTACTTAACACTCTTTCACATCAAGACTCTTCAAATTGTTTTAAGGTTTTCATCTGCATTTCCCAGTTTTATTTATCTATTTTACGATTGGAAGTTCAACAATTTACGTGGTTTAATTGTATATTTTTTGCACGACACTTGAGAAATGGTCTCTTGAGTTGGTCAATATTATAATTTGCTTCAGGTGATCCGTTAGATTTTCCAATTCTACTGGCGCTAAAAAAATCTTACTTTTTTGTTTGTGGAGTCCAGAACGAGTGAAATTGGCATTCGGAATTAGACTGGGTGTGATGGGAATGCGAATGTGAAAAGAAGCTGTTAGCGGTTCCGCTCTTAAGGATTCGATTAGAATTCCTTTTCCAATTCCTCCTTCTTTTGTCTGTTTAGACGAAAGAAAAAATCATGGTTTGGAATCATTCGATTTCCTCCTTTTCGTTTCATGATCGTAAATTCAGTTCTTGCGTGGCTGTTGAAGTTTGCTTATTCGAGCGATCTATCGAATAGAAATGTCATTTCTCGTCCATAAATATGAGCCTCTTACTTATCATTCAGCTGTTTCCAAACTGAAACATCGACCGTGGAATGTTAAAATTGAGTACACACTGTGGTTTATTTTCCTAGTTTTTACGTGTAGTTTCTGTGTATTCAACTTATTTCTAAGAGAAAATTAAACACGAGATTCATTCCCATCTTATTTTTCGTTTCTTTTCATTTTTTGTTTGTTCATGTTTCTGTCATGAGTTTGTTCAGGTCTCCAACGTAGTGGTCACTAAGAAATCCAATTAGAATATTCTTTAGGGAATTCAGCCATCGTGTAAAATAGAAGAAAAAGAAGAAGAAGAAAAGATGCAAGTCATTAGTTTGGTATTTCATAAAGGAAAGTTTTAGTCTCTGACGTCCAATCCTGCTTCGTCATTGCATTAAAGTGGAGGACAAGAGAAGAAGAAGAAAAAAGGGGAAAATTAAAAACAGCAATTGTGAAGGAATTTCACGGAAACGATAAATGATGAAAAGGTGCGGAGTTGTGTCAGAAGAGGGGGGGGGGTATTTTTGAAGAGTTAATTTTTAAACTCCACGGAGTTAATTTAGCTTCTGGATTCGTAACGTCAAAGTTTTAATCAAGGAGAAACAGTTGAAGAACCAAAACCCAAACTTGTGACAATTTTGTTTCACTTTCGTGTCAATGACAACAGATACTAAAAGGTTTTGTTTCTAATCCAATTTAATTATTTATGATAAGTAGCTTATATGTTATAATCTAAAGTTCAGATCATTTTTACAGTAATTTGCACATGAATGTGAAATATCTCGGCTATTGGAATATACTTTTTATTTTTATACGCTTTATATTAGCTTCACTTGTGAGTTTGTGAGTGAGTGAGCTGGGGATTACTGTTATTTACAGGCGTTTATAAGAATAAACTTAATTCACCAAAAATCGTATAAATGAAATCGAAAATTGCATTAACCGAAAATGGAATTACTCAACATAAATCGAATGTCTAATTACTCGGATTGCATAAATCTAAATTCGCATATAACAAAACAAAATTTGTAGAAATGCAAAATAGAATTATTCCCGAAATCAAAAATACCATAAATCGAATCTACCAAAAATAGCAAAAAACAAGATTTACATAAAACGAAAATCATGGTTTTATCGAAAAACCGCAATGTAGCAAAAATCGCATAAATCGATTTGAAAATTGCAGAAATCAGCGTATTCTTAAAAATAATTTTTAATGTACTAGTTCATTAACTCACTGTCTATACTAAATGAATGTCTATGTCTTTACAACGTTCCATATTTTTATTAATGAAATAAATCTATTGTCAATGTTTTGAAAATGCTTATGGTTAAACATTCCATTACAAATTTATCTACTTTTTGTTTTGAAGCAGTTTCCAAAAAAATGGCCGTAAACCTGCACAAAACAGCTCTTAGTGATTCTTAATAGATCATAAGATTATAGCTACCCTAGTTGCCTATTTACAATATACCCATGTTTTCATATCCGTTGTTATATACGCTTTGAATTCTAAACACTTCTGAAATTGAATTTATGTACAGCTGAACATAATTTGTTGTGTAGGATTAACATGAACACGAACAAGATTTTGGGCAATATTTTTGGTACCTTTAACTATTAAAGAATATTAATGTGTAACGATCTACTACATAACTTAATTAGGTTTTTAAAACTTAGAAATTCTATATTAAACTATGGAAAAGTCAGATTAGTGTAAAAAATAATCCTTATGTTCGGAATTCTTATTTTGCACTGTAGATTGGCTCTTTTCTTCTTTGAAAACAATGATTACTTGGAACTTTCCGCGTTGATGTGAAGTAGATATCGTTTCTCTTTTTTTTTGTCATCTCGTTTCATTGACGTATAATTAACGATCCATTGGGGTGGACGACGAAAGTGTAATAGAGTCGTGATTTGTTGTCACTCTTTCTTGAGATAAGAGAGACCTTGGTCACTCGTGGTGCCCTTTCAAAGACCTATCACGCGACCAACTTGGACCATCGCTTCTGATGGATGCATGTGTTAACGACATAAAATTTCGATTAAACGTCGCGAGTGAACGTACATTCTAGTGATTTTCCAAATAAAAAAATAATTAAAAACAAGTGAAAATTATGTCCATTTTCTTTGCTCAACTTTTTGAAGTTAATAGATATTCATTGTGGAATATTACAATGAATGTTAAATTACGAAAAAAAGAAACGAGTAATGTGTTCTGAAAATTTTACATCAGAACGTTATCTATGTGAAATGAAATTTAATGTCAGCATATTTTTGTGAAATAGAAGATATTTGTAGATATTTGAAGATTTTGATACTTGTAGATATTTCATTCACATTTTTTGCTTGCCGTGTAATAATTGTAATCTTTGTCAGTAGGCTAGTTATTGCTATATTATTTATTATTTTGTCGAATTAAAGATGGTGGATTGATGGTTTTGATGAAAGTATGAGAAAATCATGTTTAAGTATACTTCATTTTGGAAATTACAGAATTTATTAACAGCAAAATTTAATGGCGATTCAACGCATTTTCATATCCGATTGTTAACAATTTAGTCTCTCTAACCATGATAGGAGATTATTTAATTTTGTCATTGGGGAAAAATTTACTGGAACTCAGTTGTAGCTATATTCATTCCTACATAAGGAAATTTCAAAATTAAAACACTGTTAAAAAAACACTCATTCTATTAGAATTTCAATATTCAATTTATACGAGGTAATGTAATTTTCGCATAGATTGAAAACCACTGTAATTGCAGACAACTTTGAATTATCATAGCTTGTTGAAACAAACGAATTTTTTAATGTATTAAAAGCACGGAAACTCAAATATGTTTCTTAATATTTGGTGTAATAGCCATAAAAAAACTACCTTTTCACCAGGGTAAAATTTTGCTAGAGTACATATACGGTATCTTTATTGTATCGCATTTGGTTTTCTTTTTCGATCGGTTAATGAGTGGTTTTCTGCTATTTTGTCATTTTTTTTCACTTGACTACTGAAAAGTATTTTCGTTTTAGTGAAATGCGTTTGGAAAACAAAACAAATTGTTTAGAGATTAAGTAACCAAATTAAACTCTGACTTACGAGCTCAATCTCCTTGAATTGAAATCTTTAGTAGGTGCTCTGAAACATTGAGGCTTGTTGGCATGCATTTTAGGAAAAAAAATAGGTTCTGTTTGTGTTTTTTTCCCACCGTGATTTATTCCCCAACAACTTTTGCCTTGTTTGTGTGATCCCGCAGTAGCAAACAATTGTAGTAAAATAGATTTTCGATTTCTTGTAATCGGAAAAAATATCCTTCCAAACAAGTAGGAAACCCTTCGAAACTCTTTGAAACCCTTATTACGCCTCTTTAATTGAGGCTTTAGAAAACTTTGGTGATTTTGTCATTTATCAAGGAGTTTTCGGTTTATGTTTTTATGTTGTTTTTTTGGGGAGGGGGAGGAGGAACAACTAAAAAACGGAAATTTGGTTCATTTGGTCACATTGAGAGTCAAAGAATGCTTAATTTTTCGCGAAGTGACATTAAAAGTGACAGTAAAAACTTTTCCACTTAATTGACGTAGTTGCAGCTTCCGATTGGAACCGACGTTGGCTGTCGTTCTTGTCGTTCTTTATTTACTTCAGTCACGTGCTGCTAGGGGACAGGAAATGAAATTACCTACAACCGATCAATGCAGTCCATCCACTAAGACTGGATATCGTAATAAGTTAAAAATACTTATTTCGCTATTAGTTACGCTACTCCACCATACAGTGTATTAATATAGGTTATAGAACTCTTAACAACCAACTACTGTATCAACTTCTTCTAGGACAAAATAACCTGTCTTCTATCACATCGTAGTTGTTGTGTCGGATATTTTATTTTTAATTTGTTGAATGTATGTATTATAAATTATTGTAACGTTAAACAAACAAACAAGGATTCCGGTGCATAACTTTAACCGTTCTGTTTTCTTCGCCGATGATTTTCGTTCAATCTATTCTCTGGTTTTCGAACATCTTTACATCAACGACGTATCCAAAACGTCAACAGAGTCGTTTGTTGACTTAGTTTTAATTGTCGATCCAGAAATTCACATCATGTTTTCATTAAAGACTAACGAAAAATGAAAAGTCATTTTTTTTGTATTAGACTTAAATTAAAGCGATCGTATTTTCCGACAAGCCAATACGATAACAATGTTTAAGGTTACTTATGAATATTTTTGTCGACTAATTTTATTTTATTGTGTATTCAGCTAGAACTTATTTTCACACGCATTATTAGCTTCACTTGTGAGTGAGTTTGTGAGTGAGCTGGGAATTGAACGTATACTACCAACTACAGATGTTTATGATAATATATTGTATAGTTCAATGTACCAAAAATTGCAAGAAGTGAGAACCGCATAAATCGAAAACCGCATAAATCCAATGTAACAAAAATCGCACGAATAGAAAATTGATAAGAATTCAAAAATGGAATCACTCAAAACTCGCATGATTTTACCTTACTTAAAAATCGTATTAATCTAGATTCGCATAAATCGAAATTCACGTAAATAAAAATTTTTATAAATTGAAACGTGCAGAAATTGAAAATGGAATAGCTCAAAAAAACTCGCACATAAATTAATATCAAATTGCTCAAAGATCGCATAAATTTAAATTTGCATAAAAGAAACTATATAAAGCGTATTTCTTAAAAAAGCATTTTTAATATACTTGTTTACTTATTTTTTACTTAATAACTTGTTATTTTACTGTATAAATAATGTGAAGTTTAAATTTTATGGATTCGGTATACCAATAATGAAGGCAAAAAGTAAGAAAATAAAATGATGATGCACCGACGTAATTTGTTTTTCAAACCAAACAAAATTCTCTTCCAATTTAAATATTTATAACTTAAGACGAGATCGATGGGAAAGATTTTATCTTTTCTACTTTTTCTTTTAACTTTTCAAAAAAATAAAATGGGAAAGATTAAAAATACAGCAAAATGTGATTAGTTGGGTGTCTTGGCTGTTGTTGAACACTATTTCTGCTTAGGTTATGTATGAAAGAAATATTTGTCTTTGGGTGAGAGTATTATATTAGTAGTATGTGGGTTTCAAAATTTTGTTATCTCCGAAAAACTATTTATCAAACTCGAAAAAAAAAATTTTTGGTTATTTGACTTTTCTTTTCGATGTCATCCAATTTCCATACATAAGTAGTAGGTCAGAAAAACAAGCATGGACGTCCAGTCAAAAAAATTCTTTTTTTTTTATTAACACATTTTTATTGAATGTAAATCATGATAAACGACTTCGTGGCATCAGTGATGCGCAAAATATTGGATTATATTTTTCATTATTATTAATATTTTAAACAAGATGAACGATATATATTTTTTTAAGAAGAATACCGGTGAAGTTTCACAAGACATGAGTTGCCGGTTTTGTTTTTTTTTTGGTTTTATTTATTTATTTTGATTATTGCGATTATTTTCAGACCATGTGCAAAAATAATTTAAAATCCGGCACTGTATATGGAAATGAAGCTCGTGTTGACGATGTAGACCTACATAAAACATCAGAAATTGATGAAAAGTCACATCTGGTCCTGCATTCTTATCTGTGGCCATTTCGTATATGAGTAATTTATCACTAAGACGTTCTTGTGAATTATGTACTAATAACCCAAACCTTCGATACCGCTGAATTTTGAAAAAAAGGGTTTGTACTGGAAGATTTGTAGTGGAGACATTTATAATATAGATTGCAAATTTTTAATTTTATTTAATTTACTTTAATTTTATAAGCTTTTGGTTTGTTTTTAACCTTTTTTTATTTAACGTACTCGGAGGTTTAAGTGGTTCAACATCTTTAAACTGTTTTTATGGTAGGTTCCCGATGATAGGTTCCCTTTTCTTCTTTTATACCTGTAATTTGTGTTTTTTACGTGAAATAAAATATTCATTCATTCATTCATAAACGCGAGAAAATTCTGTTTTGCGATTTTGTGCGGTTCTACACAAATTTGAGTAACTTTTTTGCAACCACTGCTTTTTTAAAAAAAAAAAATTTCAACGCTTGTTGCTTTAAAATTAGTAAATTTAACAAAATTTATTTAAAATTTTTAATGTAATTTATGTATTAATAATATACTTTTTGCGTTTAGGGAACAATAGGACAAATACATACACAAAACAAAACTTAAAGCTAAATAAAAATAATTGTTCTGTTACTTCTAAATGTATTTTGTTCTTTTAAAATATATAAATCGAAGTTCTTCGGCAACATAATGATGTGCCACATTATTTCCAAAAATTCTATTCTTACATTAAACTGTCTTTTAGTACTGGGGTTTAGCTAGTTAGGTACTTCACCACTTCCTGTATTTTCAGAAAATAACAGCAAAATACCTTGATGATCAGTATTGGATGTTATAATATTTTAAATCAAAAAGATAATTGTCTTAAACAATTTAAAAAGCGTGGCTCACCACAAAGTTGCCCGGAGCTCTCAAATATACAACTTACATAGTGACAAGTGTACTAAGCATGTGGTAACGTCATAGGTAAAAATACATCTGAAATCTAAAATAACCGTACATTTGACAATTTCCACAATTAGCGTAATTTTGTTTGATATACCTTTTATACTTTCATTAATTTTCATGTAATTTTTCTTACTTTTCTTTTGCTAATATATTAATAAGATAAACGATGGACTATAAAGTTGACAAATTCGGACGGTTATTGCGGTGTGGTTGGTCGTTAAGTGAGAAGAGTAAGGGTCAACAGGCGAAGAAATTTACGATCTCCTTAACAAGCAAGAAAGTATTTAGAAGAAGTTAAGTGTGGTTGATCTTGACTCCAAGATAAGCCACGTTTAGTGTTTTCTTCATTGTCTTTTCCATGAAAAACAACTTTGATTTTTATCTACCCTCGTTCATTAACCTTCAGACGTGATCTTTCTTCAAACTATGAACAATACTGCATGCATTACCTTTCAACCGGTTTTCTTTTCTGGAAAGTTCACTTTTAGAAGTTTCATTTTCCAAAAATACATATCGTTCAAAGAATGTAGATAATGATAATTTTTTACAACTTATTATTTAAATTGACTTGAGTCTTTTCTGTGTGTTTGTTTTATTCAACATTTTGGCGGTTTATTTTGACTCACTTCCTGTTGGCTAAAAAAAGGCGTAATTTGACACAAAGACATAGTTTACGGAACATTGGATTTTATTAAAATTTGACAGATCAATGACGTGTCAATTCTGAGAAACTGTCACATGAAGTTGACCTCACGTTGGGTAAAAGGTTGTGCAGAAAATCAAAGTGTTTTAATAACTTGTTTATAGCATTTTTAAATAAAAATTTTAGACATCTGGTTGGAATAAAAGTTTGACTAATAAAATGTTTATGTCTGTCCGCAACGAATGTTTCCATAACTATAAGTTAAAAGGCAACCCGCATCCCGCCATTGCAGCACCGTAAATGTTGATACTTGTATAGTGAGTGGCTGTCCATCAAATTCCAAAGTTTAAAAGCCATTTGAAACTTTGCCATCGTTTTGTATGTATAAATTTTTATGTTTGGTTTTATTGATTTTTATCCCATAAGGACACACAAACTTGACAAAATTACTGTGAACAACAAACATGATATCATTAAAAATGTGTAAAACAACGAAATCAATTTTCAAAGTTTAAAATAGAGCTAAAAAGTTGTACAATGACGTGATTATGATATACAATGACAAATTAAAAATGAACTTATAATACATTTGAGATTAAATAAATATTTTATTCATATATAAAGAATGTTACACGATGGTTGTAATGTACTAAAATACTACACCCGTCGAACAATGGGTTTTTTAGTTATACATGAATTACCATTTATATTGTACAAGTGTTCGGTTTTTAGTATATTTTGTAAAATTTTGTATTTATTAATTTTTTTTGAGAAATTTTAATCAAGTACCACAGCCAAAGAAAATTACAAGTCATTATTTTTGTAGTACTTTCTTTTTAAAATTTGATCACATACAGTTTTTTCTATTGGGAATTTCAAAGAATCTTAAGATGTAATGGAGAATTGACTTTTTCTTAACTTAGTGATGATTTTTTTTTATCCAACTGGTACAATGGATAAGTTCCTCAGTTAAAAAACCTTGAGGCATAATAAACAAGGTAAAAAAAAAAGTCTTTGATTGCTATGAACGAATCACATTACTACAAGATTTTCTTTTGAAAACAATTTTTTGTGATCCAACAGTCGATATTCATTTGATTTACAATTTCCCCCAAAGTAAATTTATGAAAAAAATACCAACAAAAAAAAAACAACTTCTGGAATGTGAAAGAATATTATCGTGAAAGTGAAAATAAAACTTTACGAAAAGTTTTATTTTCACTTTCACGATAATATTAAATACAGATTTAAGCTTTTCTTCTCTTTTTTAAGAAAACGTTGTTGGCAGATCTCTGTTTTCATAAAGCCAAGGACGAATTATGACGAACATTGACAAAGAAGTAAAGATAAGAGGAAACTACTCCAAGAGCAAAAAGTTATTGCAAGAACAGCTCTAGGAACCTTTTTTGAGTTTCATTTTTCCTTGCAGGGTACCAGAAAAAGTCAAAAAGTTCTGCTTTGATGGCAAAACCAAAATCCAATTAGAGTCGACTCTAGATCTAAAGCAGGCTCGCGTGGTAACTTACCTCGTGGCAACCGTTTCGGTATTGCTGATGCTGCATTGGCTCCACACAATTTAAATTTCCCAAAGAATAAATTTTTGGAAGACATTCCTGTTTTGGAATTTCCTTATTTCCGGGGGCATGATCTGCACTGTATAATATTGTAAAATAGCGATACGCTGCCATCATTATTTGCTTTCCATTTTCTGATGAGCGTGTATGGCATATTTTCCTGGCAACATCGCGGTGTTTTGGGTTTCCAATTTGCTTTTGTATTTTGAGTGATTTTGAAACTTCACTATTAAAAATAAGTTGACGTCACTTCCAACTTAGGTGATATTGAAAACCAATTTTACTGTATATAAATAAACTAATGAAAGTAGATAGTTGTTCCTCTAGTTTCTCTAGAATAGTCGTCTGAGCTGAACGAAGTGAAGAATATACAAGAATATATAGCTATCCGGACGCACAGCGAGTTTGGCACCTTTTGTCAGATTGATAACTCAAAGTTCCCATGAGCAAATTTCGACCAAATTTTGGACATACACTCAGGGCAAGTTTAGATGTGTAATAAATATCTGATTTGGCTTTAGGTCATATAAAAGATTGACACACTTTCCTTGCCAATTTAATGCAAACAGTAAACTAGCACCTCAAAAAAATTTACGAAATGTTGTTTGAAATGCTTTTCGCAGCATGTGGCGCGATTTGTTGACGCCTAATGTAAAACAAATGCAATTATGAGCTGAACGAAATAAAGTGAGGTAGGTAGGTACTTGGGGTTTAACGAGGGCACCGACTGGCTTTTACAGCTATGTCATTTGGCCCTCAGAC
>JAQIWH010005192.1:0-15181 GCA_034695005.1 Cryptops parisi
ACTTCTTCAGCTAAATAAATGTGTCGGCAATCGATTGGCTTTCCTTCACGCAATACTAAAGTGCTTTCCTAAGTGACTTTCACTTTTGGGATGAAAAGTGTCTTTTGTCAATGAAATGTGTTTTTCATTGGCAAAAGTCGATGACCTGAAAAAACACTTTATATCAATATTAATTATGGTTGTTCTAACACTGGTACCATTATGAGCTTGCACCCGTTAGTCAACACCAGATGTTGACTAACAGGTGAAATAATATAACTGACGGTGACTTGTGTGTTACATAATTTTCGAAATATTGGGTCATTCGGAAAACAATGCGCGATGAGGTATAGAATTGTAAACAATAATCGCGTATCGTTTCCTGAATACAGTAGAGCGTCGATTATCCGAACTGATTGGAGGCCATGGGTGTTTCATAAAACCGATTTGTTCGCGTTATCGAACATTAATAGTTTATGTGCATATATGAAAATAAAAAACCGTTTTCTATGCTTGAGTAAAGTTCACTGTACGTTTATATTTTATTACATACATATTACATTATGCATTCTACAAAATTTTTTAAAACGCATGAAGATTTTTTGGCTTTAAAATTATTTGTTTTTTTGTGGATAATACTGTTCGCTTTTGCATTTTATTTAACCGTAGGAAAGTAAAATGAATATCAGAACACTAACCACTCGAATGTACATGAAACAAATTAAAGTGGAATCCTTGCACGCATTTATTTACTCGATTACCACTGTTCGGATAACAGGTCGTTCGCATAACGTACGTTCAGATAATCGACGCTCTACTGTAATCTATTATCTAACATAGTATTTTGCTAGGTTGATAGTTATCGATTTCCGGTTGTTACATTTTAAGTACCACCGAACTATGATTGTGGAATATCGTCGAAAATTGCTTTTTAAAAACTAAAATAAGTTTATGGCAAAATGGTTATTAATTAACAGCATCACGTTAGGCTCTTGTAGTATCATACATAACACTGAATTTAAGTTGTTTCACGAAATATTGTAAATATTTAAAAACTACATACATGATTTACATGTTAGAACGTTTCCATATTAAATATATAAAACCGAAAACGCGTATTACATGTCATGTTTGTTATGAACAATATATATTTGAAAATTCCAAAAACGCCTAATTAACTCAGTAAACTCCTAATTTCAGGCCTTTACAAAATACACATCTTTATCAGTTCTCACAAAATACAGTTCCTTTCAATGTATTTTGTGCATAATTCAATACCACGTTACACAAATAGAACCTAACAATGGTTAAAACGAATAATAAACACATTGCCAATTTGTCAGTCAGTAATGCCAATGTTACCATTGTTCTACGATGTCTTTCACTATGACAATACTGCAGAAACAGAATAAACGAAAATTGAAATACTGTCGTAAACGAGTTCAATTGTATACCAAACATTGATTTCGAAAAGTGTGAATGTGTCAGAAAGTGTGGTTTAAAATTACACGATTCAATTGGATAATCGATTCTTTAATCGATCATTGACGCAGCTAGTATATCAAAGAGTCAATACTCACTGTTAGCAATTCTACAAAATGTCTCATTTATTAGGGCAACATCAATGGGAACAAGTTATTGATTCCAAAATATTTGAATAGTGAAACAATGATATTGTTATAAAAAATAAAAATAAAACAGACTTACTGTCACGGTTCGATGGTTTTATTATAATCGTGTGTTGACAACAAAATGACAACAATGGTTTCATTCCAAACCGGTTCTTCACCATTGGAATTAATGTTCGTTGAATCGAACATCCTATGATAAACCCCATTAGCTGGTGCAAATCACTGCAAAGACAAAGTTTCCAGTTTATTATTGGAACTCTATGAAAATATCTTAATACAGTGGAATCCGGATATTATAATCACGGATTATAATTGTTTATTATCATGTTTTACGATTATTATAATGTTATCCATCGACTATTGCTATTATAATCAGGAAGTTCCAAAACATTTTGTATTGTATTTTTTATCCAATTTTTAATGTCATCAGCTGATCATTGTTATTCAGCTGGTTATTGTTATCGTCCCGGAGTGATCATAATAACCGGATTCCACTGTACTAACACTGATTACTAAATACTGCCACAAAAAAATATTATCTTCAACAAATTTAAATTATAAACAGGGTGTTCTTGAAAAGTCTAGTCAAATTTTGACCACAAATTCTACGCATCAAAACAAAACATAAGGTCCATATAAACATGGGTTTAAAATTGGTTTCTTTCTGAGATAACACAGAGTGAAGTCATATAATCACATAAGCCTGTTTCATAATTTTTGTAGCTATTTAAATTAGTATGCATTTTATAGGTTTATAGGAACGTTTTGCTTTGTTTTGATGCGTAGAATCTGTGGTTAAAATTTGACGAGACCATTTAAGAGGACCCTGTATATCTAAGAACAATCCGTAGATCAAACTTTGTCTGGTCTACACGTAATGTTTTGTCGTCAGTCTGACAAGAAGAGATCAGAGAAGATTTTAACAGATAAAACCGAAGCAAAAATTCTCGTTCACACTACTTATTCAGTTCATGCAATTCTTCAGACTTGCCATCCACACGTACCGTTTTGTCTATGCAATCGGGCATGATCATACAAAACTGACGACAAAAAGGCTATGTGTAGACCGGGCTATACACCAAGGAAAATGGTCGTCAATACGACGTTTTAGTTTTTATATTTTATTTTATATTTATTTGCTGTTTATATCTTTATTGTTGTTTATTTTAATATGAAAAGGACAAGAATTCCATTTTGGAAAAATATTATATGGATATCTAATTTTAAGAATTATTAGAAATAATAGATTGTGTTTGAAATTTATAAGATTGCTAAGATTTATTTAATTTAATTTTTTTTTTATTCAAGTTATTCATTTTCGATTTTAAAAAAACATTTTTATCCCAAATCTTTGGTATTACGTAAATTAAAACTGAATAGATGACTGAACACGTTCGATAGAATTTTTTTGTTAAAAATATTGTAAAAAAAAATAAATACTAATAATCATAAAATTCCATTCGCAAGGTTCCTGTCCACCGATTACTGTCAAGGCGAGAAAGAAGTTATGTATTCGGCTCACAAAATCAAGGTAAGTCACACGACTGTGTGTGTGTGTGTGTGTGTGTGTTATTTTTAAGCTCAACGTGAAAAAAAAAATAAATTAAACACTAAAGACTGTCCAACAATTGACAATAACTTTCAATGTGACTTCCACATATTTAATGTTGTAAGTTTAATGTAGCTTGATTTATTAGTCGTGTTTATGAGACATTACCCCGACATGCATCACAGGGTGCAATAGTGAAAAAAACATACACGTGTCTTCACAATTCCAATCTTTTTAAAAGAACAGCCGTTTGTGGTGCTAGACATTATTCTGCAGTTTAAGATAGGGTATTTTTCGGTTATGACCAGGCCCAGTCTGATGTTGGTATTTGCTTGTTCTTAATTATGGGTTTATTGCGCAGATTATTTTAGGAAAACAAAACAATATCATACGTTTCTACCTAACCTGTACAATAAACCCATAATTAATTACAAGCAAATAGCAACATCAGACTGAGCCTGGCTATAACCGGAAAGTACCTAAAATAAATGAAACGAACGAAAATGTATTAATTTTATGATAAATTATTGAGTGGTGTGTTGTTTAACTAACCTAAACTGGTATCTATACCCATAGACACTGGTTCAAGTTACTTAACAAGTACATTAAAAATATTTTGTAAGCATACTCTTTATACACTGTCATATGCACATCTATTTTATGTAATGCACAAATCCATTTATGATTTTTGCATGTTTCGATTTATGCGAACTAAAATTTATGCTACCTTCGAATAATTCAGTATTCAATTTATGTTTGTTTTGAGTAATTCCATTTTTGATTTCTTCACGTTTAGATTTATGCGAATTTAAATTTATGCGATCGTTGAGTGATTCGATATTTGATTTTCGAGTAATTCCATTTTTGATTTCTTCTGCAATTATTGATTTATTTATTTATATATGCGACTTTTTTTGCATTTCCGAGTTTTTATTTATGCGAAAAACTTATGCGGTTCTCGCTTTATGCGTTTTTTGGTACATCGGACTATACAGTATATTTTCATAACAGACTGATGGCAGTGCACGTTCAATTCCTAGCAAACTCACCTACAAGTGAAGCTAATATAAACAGTATAAAAACAACAACCCTATGGCTAATTGCTAGCGCCACAAGCGGCTTCTCTGTTAAAATTTGAGTTCCCAATTTTAATTATGTGCACAAGTTACAGTTTTTTATACCCATCTACTTAGTACTCATGTTAAAGTTTTTTACTCTAAATTCCAATACCATCGTAACATTTTTATCGGCTTGTAATCACGTGCGTTATGTACATAATGTCAGGAATTGTAATGTAAAGTAAACGAAAAGTGGAAATCAATGAAAATTTCAGTAAAAAAAAAAATGTATGATGAACACTCCGAATTGAATTACGCGTACAAAAGAGGATTTTTGTTTACTTAAGAAAATCGATTCGAGCTGGTGCCACTTTGATTATAAATCGAGATGAAATGCTGATCTTGCGTGAAGTGCAAAGTAAACGTTTACAATGGTTGTCATCAGCCATTATTACCGAAAATTTGAATAACAAATTGTCAATAAAATAAAATGACAAGTGTGCATTCCTAAACATGACGAGTTACATGATACAAAACCCAACTAGAGTTATGATACAAGTAACTTACAAGACCAATAATGTTTAAAGTTTGAACCAAAAAGATTTGAATCTATTCAACAGAATAAATTATATTCATGTGATTCTTGATGTATATGTGGTTTCACTAATATGCGAAGAAAGAAATTCTTTAACATTATCATTATACTGCATATCAAATTTCGTTATTATGCGATAGTTCACAATAGTACTATAGTGTTATACGATACTATAATAATACAATAGTACTGTGTTATAATACAGGATAGTGACTGATCTGTTAAGTTTTGCCATGATATGACGATTTCGAAATATGCGATCAAGTTTTGCGAGATTGGCGCAAATCTTGATCTTCGCATAAATCGAGAACCTCCTGTATGTATATAATTTTCTAATAAATTAAGGATGAGTTGAAAAAAAGGACAGAACAAATGATTTAGAAATCAAAAGTGAAAAAGTTCTCGACTTATGCGATGGTTATTTTCTGTATAACGTCGAATAATTCAAATAATCCAATGTACCGAAACTTCCATAAAGTGGTGAAACTTCCAACATTTAGTCATTTTCACAACCACCAAAATCGCATAATAAGAACCTTTTTTGCATCTAACGAACATCTAGCAAAATATTTTCCGTCGCATATTAACGAAATTACAAACAAAGAATCTGCATATACAGTATCTATAATAAAAACTGTAGTTCGAAATTTCCGTATACAGTACTAGCACATACAAAATGTTCCAAAAGTTTGATTCCATAGGCTATGTATTTATTAACTTAGAAATTAAAATTGAAGGGCCTGGTGTGAAAGGGTGTTAAGTGACATTTTTTTAATCAAAATTGTCTTAAAAAAATTTTGAAAAGTGTCAGGTGCAATTTTACCTTCCAAACGCATAATTTTGAGCAAAACAACAATATGTGCAAAGATATTACTGCAAAAAAGTTTGAGATAACCCATAGACAGCAAGGCAAATTCAGATCTTTAAACGCGCTTTCCTCGAAATTGTAAAAATGTTACTTAACACCAGGCTTTAATCGCATATAGCAAATATAAAAGCTTCGCACAAATATTTATATAACTTCTGTATATTCAAAAAGAAATACAACTGCAATAATAATACCATTAAAAACCGCTAAACATGTCATTTTGATCAAATTTATAGTTTTATACCCAATGTCTATAATGACAATTAGTCAAGAGAGACTAGGGTCACCTTCCCCGCGGTCTTTTCATTCTTAAAGAGAAACCTTTTGTTGGTCATCATCATCATAAAGAACAAGTCCAAGTTGAGTAACCTTGGGAGTGAAACTAAAAGGTCTCTAATTAGTTAGCAAAACAGATTCTTTGTTCACGGCCATTGCCCAGAAAGAAATTCAAGGGCAGGACCTTGCTTAAGCTTTATTTGCCTGAACTTGTCAACACAGCAGAGTGGGTCATTAGAGCATGCAGCTACCATATAAGATTATTACTAATTCAAAAGCACTGTGACATTGGGTTAACAACCGATGTTGTTTGGTTAAATGTATAAATAAGCCTATTGTTACGAGTAAATGAAGAAAACGCAGACGACAAAGCGTTTATGCAACAGGATTGATTAAAACTAATGGTTAATTTTTTGGTCTGTTGTGGTTTTTGACAATCGTTAAATTTCATCAATAAGATGACAAGGTGACCTACAACAGAATTGCTCGTTGTGATTCGTAGAACGATCAATTCTTTTGTTAAACAGAAAAGAGAAAGTCTGACCACAGCTGCACTCTTGACAACAAAACATCATCATAGGCTTTTTAGAACTACTGTACGGTAATGGTGGGGTTTTTCCTTGGAAATTTAACAAAGGATTACGTCACTAAAGAAGACATCATTCGGTGGGATATGACAGAAAGGATTCTTATAGGCAGTTTATGTGTCAGTTTTATTTTGCAGAGAATAATACTATCAATCAATAAATGTCACTGTCTACTAGTATATGAATAAAATCCACGAATAATATTCAATATATACGTAATATATATTATACATATTTTCTATAGAAATGTATATTATATATGTCACCGGCAATGTATAAAATCCACGCATTGTATGCAATGCCTAGGTTTTTATGGCAAAGTATAAAATAGCATCTTGTATAGAATTAAGTTAATTTAAGTTAGTTAACATTATTTTCTATACATGTACATTAAAAATGCTTTTTAAGCATACTCTTTATACTGTATAGCCTACTGTCATATACTGTACAGATATACTGTATGTACATACATAATGCAAAATAATCCATTTTTGATTTTTGCACGTTTCGATTTACGCAAAGCTTTATTAATTTAAATTTCGATTTATGCAAAATTAGAATTATGCGATTGTTAAATAATTAGATATTTGATTTATGCGAGTTTTAAGATATTCCATTTTTTTATTTTTGCAATTTTCGATTTATTGATTCATATATGCAATTCTTTATATTGGACTAATGCGGATTTTTATTTATGCGAAAGACTTATGCGGTTTTTGTTTTATGCGACTGTATATTCTTATAAACGACTGTAGATGGTAGTATACGTTTAATTTCCAGCTCACTCACAAACTCGCAAGTGGAACTGTTATAAAGAGTACCGTATTGAAACAAATTATTTTATATTAACTTAATTGAAAACTTAACCTGAACTCTTGCATAACGTAGCTATTCCAATACTAATTCAATACTTTGTCAAAAGAAGTTAAGCATTGCATATGCATATAACGCCTACATTCTATACATTCCGGTAACATAAAATAAAAATAAAAATATGATAAAATTAAGATACTTAAACTTCAAAGTAATATAAAATACAAGCAATTTTTGGTTTACAAATATTTTCGACCCCCAATAAAAAAAATACTTAATGTGAAATTTGTTCTAAAATAAATGAATATTAAATGAAATAACAAATAATAAAAAGCGAAAATAAAAGCAACATTTTTTTTCCGCTGATAGCAAAAAATTTAAAAACAAAACAACACAAAACAAATGTAATCGAAATTTTTTTATGTAACATTCGTTTAAAAGAAAATGAAAAACAATTCCCACATTTTTTTTATCAAAAAAAATAAAAAATAGCCATTTCACGCAAATTGATTTTTCTTTACGCAAAATCATGATTCGATTTTTCAGTGCCAAACTATGAAGTCATCTACCTTCCTGTGGAAAACGTGTTGTGGCAAAGGTCGAAGCGAGACCTGAGCGTCGACTGTTCACCATTAAGTCTGAACGTCAGTGCTTTTGGAGAAGCTGTACAATTGCGGTTGACAGCCAACAACAATCTATTCTTCGATGAGTTGTTGGTGGTGACCAGAGAAAAAAACGCCACTTACATCCACCCACAACTGAATTCGAGAAACAATGCCTGTTATTACCATGGTCAAGTGATATCACTCACCGGAGGCAAGACTGCTGTAACGTTACTCAACCATGGATATGTAAGATTTCTTTGTTATGTACATGGAAGAATATTTTGAATAAGAATGTTATTAAGAAATTAAGAACAAAAAACACAATAGGAAAAAATGATCAATACTGAGGGGTCAGTAACACTGGTGACCAGTGTGCTATTGTCAAGGTTAAGAGATCAATACTGCCAAGTTTCTTACCCTAGAGACCGAGTTGGTTTTTATCCTCTTTTACTGTAACGTTTGAGAGTGGATTAAAAGTTTTGAAATGCTACTTCAAAAACTGATACAAAAATTGGTTTAATTGAAACAAGTGTTATATTTTGTAAAAATCAAAAAACTTGACATTTGTGTTTTGTATGGATGATTTGTCCCGAAATGATTATATTTCTTGGAAAGATGTGTTTTCAGCTGACATTTGTCACGTTTCTTTGTAGACAGGACTCATCGCAAAAAATAAAGGTGCACACCTCATATTTCATCCGTTACCTGAACGACTGCAGAAACGCGATATGAATCTTCAGGATCTAGTTCCTCACATAATATACGAAAAGAAAAACCTCCCAGAAGGTTACTTCATGTTTTTTCATACTATATATCTTTTATTTTTTTATTTTTTTGGTGACTATAATCTACTTTCATGAGGGAACGAGGAAAAAAAATAAGAATGGTTGGCGATGCTGGCACATAAAAGATGATAATGTAAAAAGGAACATACGAAGTTGAAAAACCCAAAGGAATCGGCCATGAAAATAGAAAGCCCACAGAACAAAAAACTGGCAACGTGGATAAACTTTTTATTTTTACGTTCCAACGAGCATTTTGAGAATAAAAAATATTGCAGCAGTTTGGGTTTTTTGGATTTTTTTTAAAAACAAACTTGTCTAGCCACAGGAAATTGTATGTGTCAGAATCGCACAATCTATGGCTTTTCTTTTAATTTTTGTTTTATGTTTTTAATTTTTTTCTTGATGGTAATCAAGTATTTGTACAAATTTAATCTTGCAGAAAGCTGTCGACACTCTCCCAGTGACCCTACGCCACCATTACTTTCACGTAAACGTCGAAAACTATTGGGATCGTCGCCAAGTAGATTGCACATAGAAACTGCTGTGTTTGTGGATCGTGAACTTCATAAGTTGATGCAGCAAAGATTTCCAGCAGATTCTGAACGAGGAACTGTTGACGTCGTTCTTACTATGATTAATGCAGTAAGAACTTATTTTGAATTTAAAATACAGGAAGTCTTTATGCGAGTTCTGTATATGCGATATTATTATTATGGGATACGATAAACTTCCCAAAAGTTCGTTATATGAGAGTAAATTTCATTATTAGACATTTCAGTGAAGGTGCCCAAATAAAAGTGCTAAAGAAACTTTTGCTGCCTCCACGATGTGTATGCAACATGTTATGCCTAACCCTAACGTTGGAATTATTTTCCATTGTAGTATCTTTTCATTATAGTAATTTTTCCATTGTAGTAATTTTTCCATTGTAGTAATTTTTCCATTGTAGTAATTTTTTCCATTGCAATAGTTTTTCCATATTGCACAGTAGTAGTTTTTCTAGTATAGTTTCCATTTTTATGAGAAACTATATTATATGCTATGCTTTCTATTGTAATAATTTTTCCATTGTAGCATTTTATTTTCCAGTACAGGTTTCTGAGTAAAGTGCCATTTATATGGGAATTTTGTTATATGCGTTTTCTATGTATGCTAGATTTTCGCAAAAGCAACCCTCGCATAAATCGGAACTAACTGTATTCCTAATACTTGTTCTTGTAAAATGTTTCATATTTTGTTCGTGAAATTATAGCATAATGTGATTTTCTTTTTCTTATAGGCACAATTGCTTTTCCAAGATCCAACACTGGGAATTGATATCGAAATTGCCTTAATTCGATTAGAAATACAAACCACAGAATTTGAGGTCTGTAACATGATATTAGTTCCGATATACAGGGTGTCCCAAAAGTCTTCATGCATAGATATGTTTTTTAGGTATTTCTTTGTAACGTTTACAGGTAATACATCACGATACAATTACATTTTTTTACAATTTTATAAAAGTTCTTTCAAATTTTTGAATAGTGCTTAACTTCGTCTTAAAACTATGTAAAGATAGGGGAACGTGTTAATTACAAAAAAAAAGTGTTAAATCTCCCTATGTATTTATAGAGAATGTTAGGACACCCTGTAACTTTTGATTACAGAAGTATGCTGTTTTAACTGTGGTTTATCTATTTAATGAATTGCTAATTGCTTGTTTATTTCTTTCTAGGGATTACAAAGGACAGGGAACATCGATCAGTACCTAAGCAACTTCTGCTCATGGCAGAGCAAAATTAATCCGATGAATGATAATGATCCTCTACATTGGGATCATGCTCTTCTTCTTACTGGGTACAGTGACCAATTTATGATCTGATTCACATTGTATTTAAATAAAGTAGAGAATTGTCTTGTAGCTATTCGAAATACAAACTCAGCAATACTATGCACATCTTTTTTATTTTTATTAAATTTGTCTAGAACAATGGTTCTTAACTAGAGAAACAATCAAAGTCATGAAGTCAATCCTATGCATCTAAGACAAATTGTAGTTTCATAAAAAATCTCCAATTTCTTTGTTCGTTCAACAGATTCAACGTGTATTCGGAAGATGCGGAAGGAATACGAAATAATCAAGTTGTTGGTAAAAAAACAAAACAAAATTTCAATTGTTTTTATATATTAAAACTTAATTTAAAAAATGAACTATTTTCAACATTGATGTTGATCTATGTGCAGGATTAGCCCCAGTTTCTGGAATGTGCTTACACGGCAACAGTTGCACAGTCAACGAAGGAGGTCATTTTGAAAGTGTTTATGTAATTGCGCATGAAATGGGACACAGGTAATGCTAATTTTTCCAACCAATGATTATGTGATTCCCTATCCTTTGATTCCAGAATTACATTGAGCTCCTTTAATCCAGCAATCCGGTCTATATGTGGCTGATGTTTGTGTTGCACTGTTATAATCCGATTACCCCTTCTTCACACCAGATTCGAGAGTTATGAGCACACTATTGAGAACTTTCTAAGTAGCACCAACGTTGTTTGTGCCATCTTAAAAATTAGCATATGGTGAGAAGTAACAGGTGGTAAAGCGCAGCACTAAGAAAAACAATCGCTACGGTATGTCACGCTTGACTCCCATTGAACGAGAACCTTGTCAAAACATTCCATTTGCAGAATAACAAGTTCTTGAGTTTGGGTTTGCAGAGTATATCAAGGTCTACGTTACAAAATCTGAGAAATGTCATGACAACAAGTTATGGCATTACTTGGCTCAACGTTAATTTTAATACAAAAACTTGTGAAAATTGGTGTAGTCGATTTATGCGTTATGCGCGCAATTGGCCTATGCAAACAGAAATTTAAGTGAAAGCAAATACATTAAAATGCTTTTTAAGAATACGCTTTATTTGTTTAATTCTGCAATTTTCGATTCAATTTATGCAATTTTTGTTACATTGGGCTTATGCGGGTTTTGATTAATGCGGTTCTCGCTTAAAGCACTCACGTTGCTATGATATACCCCGCGCTTCATTTATGGTAAACAACATTATACTGTATAATGATGTATAATTAGTTTTGTTTTTCATCACACAACTCATTATTGTATTTAACCACGTAGATATCATTGTTTACAATCCGTTGTTAATGTGAACCTGTGGAATATAAGTATGTCATACACACATACAATATAAAGAAAATTATACAGTATTTGTTATAGATATAATGTGTACTATTACTTGGAGTATAACTTGAAAACGTCTCTCAAAAATTGATGTTTTTATTTCGCAGTATGGGAATGCAGCATGATGGATCGCAGAACAACAATGACTGTGACAAGAATAAATATATCATGTCACCAACTTTGGGAAGCGGTAAAACCACTTGGTCATCATGCAGTAGGAATTATCTCATGAAATTTTTAAGGTAACAATCGAATATACTACAGGAAAATAAATAAGAGGTGGCATCAAAAAATAAGATTCACTCGTGAATTGAAATATAACAAAAGTATAAACTTTATGTATGTTAGAATAAATTTACAGGGGTATCGAAAAGTTGCTCACACATTCCAATAAATGTTTGCAGACATTAAACGAATATGTGTATAAATTAATAAAGGGTGTGACTTTACACTTACATACATAATGTGTGTCTCTATATCATTTTGTTATTTTTTATTCACAAGTGAAACTTATTTTTTGATCCCCCCCTCGTACAAGTCAACAGCCTCAAAGCCGGAAATCGATAATCTGGAATAAATTTTAGATATTCAGACTTGATATGCCACTGGTGTTTTGGCTCTGCAGTTTCCCAAGTTAATTATTCGACAGTAAAGCAATTTTAGCTTTTTTATTTTTATTACTTAGTTTATACTGTATTACAAACAAGGTAGTTTAAAAGTAGGGGTCAAGTGACTTTGCAAGTGGATTACATGTGTTCAATTAAAATTCAAACCACCAGTGATCCAGCAAAAATCACTTATCCAGAATGATTCGGTTTCCAATAAGGTTGTCAACCTGTAGTGGATTTATTGACATTCGGCATCGCATTTAATTTCACACCTGATTCGTAGATCCCCCCAATCTCGGTGTTTATGGGATCCTGGTTTAACGCCCGAACAGCTCAATCACGTGAAAAATATACTGCTTCCAGGACAACGGTTCAATGCGGATCAACAATGCCGATTGCGGTTCGGTTCCAGAAGCAATAGAGCCTTTGGACAGCCATTAGAGGTAAACAACTAATTCCATAAAAAAACATTGCACATCAAGGACAGATCATTACCAAAGTTCTAGTGCAGTTTTAAATTTAGATGACTTTCGATCTACTGTATATACTCCGATCCTTCAAATACTTCCGATCCACTCTTTATATACGATAAGATCAGTATGTGTTAACAAGATTGCTTATTTAACAAATCAAAAAAACCCGACTCAGTAATAAACTAAGGTCGCCATATTAGTTTTTCATTAACAAAATATAGCCAATATCACTCAAAACACTAAGGAGAATCTCCAAACACATCATTCATCAAATCGTCATTTTGTTGTGTTTTGTTGTTTGACCGAAAGCATGAAAACACACCGGGACGTGTGTATGACGTCAGAAAAAACAGTTGAAATCGATAGAATTTGATTTAAAAGTTCCACGTGTAAAATGGGCTTAACATAACTACAACGGAGTTACAAGTACTGTATACAGTATAGATTATACAGTATTCCAAGAAGGTGGTGCATTTTGTCACGTTGCCCTCGTTGTTCGGTTTCTCAATGAAACGTTTGCTGATATACTGTAGATTGAAAGTGGTCAAGATTTATCTCTTGACCACCACCTTCACTAAATTTGAGTCCACTGGATTCCTTTTTATGGGATTTACTCACTGAGAGAATGAAAAACGCACGGTGTGAAATGTGCATCGGTGACATCACCAGACTGTCTATGATTCAGCCGACAATTATTACGAACTATTTTTCATAATAATATCCTTGTATACAAATTAGTTAAAGTACATAATCGCTTTAGTTATAAATTGCCATTTTTTGTTTAAATTATTTTTTAATAAAAAAAAACTTAACTTGAACATGTTTTAAGACATTTGGCCTCAACGTCAGCAAGTTTATACAGTAAGTGCTTACAACATTGAGGAGTAAAGAGACAAAAAAGCTATTTTGACTCAGTTAATTCTCAATGTTGTAAGCACTTACTACAGAATGAAAAAAGTCATTTTGACTTTGTACTCTTCAATGTTGTACTTTGTACTCTTCAATTTACTGCAAAAAAAAGCTGACGATGAGGCCGAGTGTCTTGAACATGTTCAAGTTAACTTTTTTTTTTATTAAAACACAATTAAAAAAAAAATAGCAATTTATTGAAAAGTTTTTGAACGTTAACTAATTTTTATATTATTACCGATATTTAGGTGAAGTTTATTCTAATTATTCCTCCAGTAAATTGTATTTTAGTTTCTTTCCACTTTAATATCCTTGTAGTTAGTTATAACCACAAAATTATTTTTCGTACAGTAAGCCCAGATTAAATGTAAGTAGGTATCAATATACTTGTATCTTAAAATTCCATGCAAAAATTTCACTTCACATTCGCATTAGTATTTCCAGTAATTTAGCGCTGTGTTATGCTAGAAAGCTTGCAAAAGCTGTAGCAATGCGCTGTGTTAGCCTGGAATGCCTTCAAAAGTTGTAGCAATGCGGTGTGTTATGCTAGAAAGCTTCCAAAAGCTATAGCAATGTGATGTGTTGTGCTGGAATGCCTTCAAAAGCTGTAGCAATGCGGTGTGTTATGCTGAAAAGCCTTCAAAAGCTGTAGCAAAGCGCTGTGCTCGACAGAAAAGTACAACAAAGCTGTAGCTATTCGCTGCGTTATACAGGAAAGTGTTTGTTTTAGAAACAAAAATTTTATTTATTTTTTATTTTTACAATCCTTAGGAACAAAATACAATAAAATCAGAATTAATTTTTATTGATATGTTTGAAAAGGGTTTGATTTAAATTCTTATATAGGTTGAAACTATTGTTAGTACGTAATAGGTTGTGCTAATTTTCTCAAGTAAACTGGTAAATTATTCATGAAAACAATTAATTGGGTATTTATTAGTGTAATATTCGTTAAAGTTTAATAAATTTCGTGAATTAGTTTGATTATAATTTATCAAAAAAGTTTGGTGTAGTAATGATACGGGTGTTTATTATGGGTGTGTAAAATGTAAATCAATGGATTAAATCAATTAATTTAATTAATTAAAGTGGACTCAACATAAATATTTCTCACCGAATTCCTTAATAACATTTTAAAAATATCGGTGGTCGCCAAAGGGATGTTACAGCATATTAATTTTAACATGTGCAGATTTAAAGTTTTGAAAATATAAAAAAATATTTTCAAAACTTTAAATCTGCACATGTTAAAATTAATATGCCGT
>JAQIWH010005193.1:0-15174 GCA_034695005.1 Cryptops parisi
TTAAATTTTATTTTGCATATTTTTGCATATTTCAGATGTTAGTGCATAATTTTGCATATTTCAGATGTTAGTGCATATTTTTTCATATTTCAGGTGTTACTGCATATTTTTTTGCATATTTTAGCATTTATTCTCATAAATTTCTATTTTAATATTTATTTTTATAAAAATTCTATTGTCAACCTGAGTTTTTTTTAAAAATTATTTTTTTAAATTTCATGCAATACGAAATTCCAAATTCTGCAACACGGGAATAAAATGCTAAAAATAAAATGCTTTGAATTTTGATGTTTTTGCAGGATACCTGGAAAATGAATTGCATATTGTAATGTCTTCTGCATATTTTGAGCAGTTTTGTGACATTTTGCATGAATATTTTCATGTGTTTAGTGCATATTTCGAGAGTTTTTAGTGCATATCTGCATGCATATTTTTCATGTTTTTAGTTAATCCGAGGTCTATTCATAAGGTAGCATTTTATTTAACAATCTTTTTTTGTACCAACGCGGTATAACCAGAAAGTCAAGAAAAAAAGGGGTCAGAAAAGACGGATTTTTCAGATTTGTAATAAAACTTTTAACCTAAAACTTAACTGGGAATGAGTTGTGTTGACATACCAAATTTGAAGTCAATTGAATAAAAGACACATGAAGTTCATAGCAAACAAACAAATAAATTTGCTTTATAGAATTTATTTTTAATTTTTGGTAAAATATTTAGTCTACCAATGGATATTGTTTTAGAAAAGTCTTGTCGAGAAAAAATTACGAATTCGCGTTTTATCAATTTACAAATGAGGAAGTGTAGTACTCTAACTGTACTTATACGGAATAAAATGTTTTTATTTTGTATATTCAATTACTTTTTTCAATAAAAATATTTCAAAACGGATGGTAATAATTTCTTGGTACACACGGTAATAATTAATACTATATATATTAACACAATTAACTTGGAATTTCATTTATCCCAAAAAAATATTCCTAAAAATCCTATTAAAAATTAATAATTAAAAAAAATAACTATCAACCTACGTTTATTGAATTACAATAAATAAAAAAAGCTACTATTTATTACCTATACATCTAATCTAAACTTTAGGTCATAAAACTCGATAATTGCTAGAAAAATATTTATTTTTATAAAAGGTTCATAAAAAAATCGTCATAAAAAAATAAACAAAGAACAAGGCAAACAAGCATCATAAAAAATCAACAGGGTTGAGTGTTTTAGTTTTGTATTCGCTTTTCCTTGTTGCCAAAGATGCTATCTCTATTATCCAATACTAATTCAACTATCAAGTCCATAAGATGTATGGTTATTAAAAACTCAAATCGTCTTTGCTCCAACTGATTGCCATTCTCAGTGATTCAGCAAAAGTTTGTGTGTTTTCAACGTTACCTACTAATTATACGTTTGTTTTTTGCATTGCATACCACATACTTTGTGCCCCTGTAAAATAACTCCTTGTTAGTAGTTAGTCACGATCGATTTTTATCAGCTAATTCCAACACAAATTGATTTTAATCCTTTGTACCACAAGCAACAGCAAAAGAAAAAAAAATTATAATAATTTTCTAATCAGTTCCTCTACCATATTTATATCTGAAGAGTATCTTCATCTCAAAAAACTTCTATACTAATTATATGAAAATATTTTCCCATATAATCATATTCCATAATAATAATACGGTTTCTCAAAAGCATAGGGTTGTATTATAAAACAAAGAAGATGGAGAAATTATGTACCGTTCAACGTTGTACTTTGATTTTGAGTAATGCTCGATTTTAACATGAATACAGTGAGAAACGTTTTGATGAATTAAACCACTTTTATAATATTTATTTTTTTGCAAAAAGAAAATTTAAGAAGAGTGATAAAACATGATCAACATGGTAAATAATGCCAAACTTGTTGGTTTGTTCGTTAAGTTAATGGTGAACAATGACGTGAAATAGTAGCTTGTCAACTATGATAAACTAGGTAGTAGTAATCTCGTGATTATTAACACGCTTACTTGCATTTCTCCACCACTTGGAATTAAGATATCAATTTTTTTTTTTATAAATGACATTACAAAAAAAAAATTAATGTGTACGTAGCAATATCCATCATCCCACCAATTTTACAAACCGAGTTGAAATAAATCATTGACAAAAAATAAATATTATCGGATATGAAAAATGATAAATAAAAGAAATAAAACCCAGATGCAGTTCATTGGTTAATTAAAGTAAATCACTATCTCAAAATTCTGTATTAGTTTTAATAATGTACATAGAAATAAAACCGAAAAGCAATTTCCAGGTGCAATTCCCATTATATCCTTATCTCGTAATTTAACTTTTCTGGCCATCTTTCGATTTTAGATTTATGTTGGAGTTAGTAACATTATAATAAAAAATGGAGTACATTAAATTTTCAGAGCGATTCAAATTTTCGATAAAACCAACTACCAACGAGTGCATTACGTAGATTAATTGCTCCATACCAAAATAAATTTGCGCTTAAGGCCCTTGCTTAGGCATTTATAATGTAAATAATAAAAAAAAATACCGACGTTTCCAGTCTCATATCCTAGCGTCACTTCTTCGTGACTAATGTAAACAAACTGTCGGCTTAACCTCTGGTCATAAACGTGGTAAGCATTTCAGAAAAGGTGCATTCAACCAATAAGTTGAAGAGCTTCGAGGCTTGTGCAACACATTGTACAGTACAACATACACAACAGTAACAACAACAACAACAACTGTGTAAAATCTTGAATGATAACTCACAATTTATCACTGTTAAATGCGTAGCCATAATGTCTCTATTTTTTACACCGTCGCCTAAAAAAAAAACCGAAAGTACACTAAACACGTACGGCTTTAAAAACGAAGGAACACATAGGGACATTTTCAACTTGTTATCACCATAAAAAAGTAGCAGCGTTATTAAACGAACCATTGCGACTGTCGCTTCTTCATTTTTGTGAAAAATACCAACTTCATCATTTCCAACTCATAGAATTCATTTTTGAATACAAATTGCAAGGATAAAAAAAAATCTTCGTCTCAGCTTGAGATTGAAAGTTAAACTAAAATTTTGTATTAAAAACATTGTTAATTTCTTAGTGCCAAGATGTTATCAGCTTGGAGTGGAGTGCGCAATGTTTAGTTTTTCGATTTTAAAATTATGCTCCAGTATTAAAATTACAAAGTTTCGATTCTAATCATTGATATTAAAATTTTGCATGTTTTGTTTTTTAAAAACACAATTTAAAATTATTATATTATATGCTTATATAGTAAAATAGTAACGAACACATTGTTTTGCGATTTTCCATATTTGTTTGGCATTCCTCAATATATATTACAATTGAGGACTTGGGTAGAAAAACGGCGTCATAACACTTACGCCGTTATTCCTTAAAATACATAAATTGAATCGTTTTTGACCAGTCTGTAGCATAAAGGCATTGAATTGCATACAATTTGCACTTTTGAACTTTTTGGAGCAAGAATATGGAATGCAATTATTATAAATCTTTAATTTTTTTGTGATTTCTTTTGTTTTGTCGCCTCTCTTCCCGATTATTTTACTTGCTTGCTACTTTTCTAAAACAATAAAAAAATACATATATTTGGAAACACAGAGTAATTAAATTTATAGATTAGCACGATATTTGGAATAAGGCATAGTTATATTTATAAATTAGCCCGTAACTTGAGACATGTCAACGTAAAGTTATAACCAATCTAAGATATAACTAATCTAACATCATCATGTATAACATTGATGTATACTTTAATATTCATATTATATCTACAGAAAACACTTTTAAACCTCACTGTGGCTTTTGCTTTCTCCACAATTCAACGTTTTGCCTCCTCCCTAAAGGCTTCTTTGAGAAATGAAAAGAAAATTAGGAGAAGTGAGAAAACAGTGTGGTTAGAAAAACAGATTTTGTATACAAATCCGAGACCTTTTATGTTAGTTCACCGCCAAGAGTTTTGTGAGTCTCTATCTATTGCCTCAATCTATTGCCTCACCGCCAATAGATTGTTGAAATGAGATTTGCTTGTTATAGTTGCGTAAAACGGAGTTAACGCGAAGCCAGTTGGAGAATCTTTCCATTCGGTGTCCGAATCCCGCCAAACCATAAATGCATAATTATTTTTATTAATTGAATAACTTGTCTCCCGTCATTGTTGACGGGCATACAGCTATAATAAGCTAGGACGATATAATGTGTTAGTATTTTATTTCAACGTGTTAGTGTTTTGTTTTTAGTTGTTGTCATGAAACCATCGAGGCACAGAAAGAGAAAGACACTTTGCACAGATAGACACTTTGCTTTTATATTGTTTAATAATAATAATTACTTAGTAAACTGTTACTGACAACCAAACAAAAACATTATTGCAATGTTCGTTGTTCTTTTCATTGTCACTTAGTAATCCGCTACTAACAACAAACTGCGTTATGTTCACACACAGACAGAGCTGGAAAACTATACAGAGGATGTGTGGAATACGTTTTTTCCATGACTTGGGTATAGTTAAGTTATTTAGTTTTAGGTATATGTATTTAGGTTAGACAGTTAACTAGTTCACATTTAAAAAACTTCACATTTCAACTAGATATTTGATACTACAGTATAACTTACGTGTATAATTTAACAATGACAGTTTAATCTGGAGTAACCACATAGTTACGAGTATAATTATTATAGTTTATAATCCATGGTCTAGTGATAAGTTTTAAACCATTACATTTTGAGTGTGTTAGAGCTCTAGTTGAAAAAATGATAAATGTCCAATTTAAACAAGTCAAGAAATTTAATGCAACGCTCGAGATTAACTGAACACGACATAACTTACCTTCAAGTTTCTAAACATAAAATCAAACTACTGCACTTGATTTTTTCATACTTTTTTTTTTAAAGATGTCATTGATATGACTAGAAGATGACGGAGTTGAAAAATGGCATCCAAAAATGGCACAACTCTGGCATTTTAAAACGATTCGCGTTGGACCAGTTTCCGAACCATCGTAACTAATCGAAATGAACTTCAATTGCGTACAAGCTTCTTCTACGCAGTCTCTAACTAGGATTTATCTCGTAGTCACCGATTGTGATCGTTTCCATTCTGACTGGTGATGGAAAAATGCGCCTGTTCGTTGACAGATCAATGGACGCCGGTAGCTAAAGACCTAAGATGCCCTAACTCCCAAGTGCTCTTAAATCCTCTCCTTGCAAATAACTAATTTCCTTTTCCAAGAGCCTTATCACAAAACTTCAACAAAAGAGTACATTCTACTTTACCTTCAATCAACTACTACTCCAACAAATAATAACAATAATAAAAAAGGTAAAGTAAATCCCATTCTAATATGAAAAAAATTATTATTAGATTAGCACTTGGAAAAAAATCACGTTTATTGCCGAACCGCTTTAAGACATTATTATATTGCATAGTACCAAAAATAAATCCTAGCCACAGAAAATTTTTTGGCTCTTCGAAAAGCCCCATAGCCAAAAGAATGGAGCCATTTGGGCGTGCCCACGACTTTATCTCCAAGGGCCCTGCGGATTTAGACGTTATTACAACCTCCCACTAAAGTTCAAAAACCGTATACGCAAATACCTGCTGTGCCCTTTTGAAATGAAAACCCGAGACACTAAAAAAAGACCAGAAGACCTATCGCTACCACAGTCTACTTATAGGGCGTTTTGCAATTAAATAAAAATGTCGCAAACTACGAGTGATACACACTGTAGGGTTATTTCACGAAACAAATTTATCCCAGTTTCTGTTGTATCACTGGCTATTATTTATGGAAAATTAGTAATCCTTAATACCATACAAATTCGTTTATCCGAATGTGATGGGACCAAGCCTATTTCGAATAAACGAAAATTCGGACTATCCGAAATTTCAATGTATAAGACCGGTTTGGAATTAAAAACAAGTACCGGCGCATTAAAAAATACTTTCTTTAAATAACCTACTGTAGTGTCATATACAGACATAGCCTACTGTATTACATACATAATGCAAAAAATCCATTTTTGATTTCTGCATGTTTCGATTTAAGCGAATTTTGATTTATGCAAATTGATTTATGCAAACAGTAATTTCGATATTCAATTTAAACGTGTTTTGAGTAATTCCATTTTATATTTCTGCTTGTTTCGATTTATACGAATTTCGAATTAAACGATCGTTGAGTAATTCGATACCTGGGGTATATGAATAATTCTAAATTGTTTTGAGTAATTTTGTTTTTGTTTTGTTTTTTAATTTTTTAATTTATTTATTTTAATATGTTATTTTTTTTTTACATTGGACTTATACTGGTTTTGATTTATGCGAAGCGATTCTCGTTTTATGCGTTTTTTTGTACATTGGACTATACAGTATATTTTCATAAACGACTGTAGATGGCAATATATGTTCAATTTCCACTTCACTCACAAGTGAAGCTAATATAAAAAGTATAATAACTAACAACGTGGTACAAGTTCATGACGTAAACATTTAATGAATATACTGTATGTGTTAACTTATAATCATTTGTTTATGAATTACCAATATGCATCGATATATATATATATATATATAGATAACGATGTCAATGATTTTTTCGATAATGTATGGATTTTAATATTGAAATACATTTTAACTAATTCGGATGAACCAGAATTTCGAATTATCGCTATTCGATAATCGAGTTTTTAATGTACTAAAATTTATATTAAATATGTGTGTATTTTTGTGCGTTCTTGACCATAAAAATTTTTGAAAATAAATGGCCGATCTTTAGAAAAACTTATCGATAAACTTTTAAGGGGTTGTTCTTCACAATATAGAGAAGGTAGATACGATTTTTTCACGAGGGCACCGACTGGCCATACGGCTGTGTCATTTTGCCCTCTGACTTCATTAAATTAGAAAGTCTGAAAGAGACAATATAGAGAAAGAACAAATTCTCACATTTTTGACGAATTCTATTCACATACACAATGTAGTCGAATTTTCTCATTAAATTGAATAGTGATTCTCATTTAACACGATTTATGAATCACTCTGTACACAAGACTATACATACCAACTATACGTATTAAAGTTGTTTATGATTATTTAACGATTGTTTACTTACATTTTCAGGATGAAATCTTCTATAAAATGCCCATTACCTCATCACTGTTTAAACATAAACATGTTTCACCAGTTTAATTCACTTTGAAACCTGACAACTGATGGGCTAGGTAGGATGTTCAGTCACTAACCACTCTTCACTTTAAATTTAAATTCACTGAACTTTTCAAGCCACTACTTGTACTTAACACAAGTCTTTTAAAACCACTTCACTTTTTTAGAACATTTTAGTAGTTAATCTTTACGTTGTACAGTTGTTTACTTACATTTATTGTTGACAACAGCACGTTTACAACCAAACACAACACCAAACCACAATTGTGAGCAAATAAAAGAGTGCTCTCTAACAAAAAGCTAAAATCAGTGGCATGTTTAGAATTCCATTCACTCATGTGAAGAAAGACCAGGTGAAATAAAGAAAGCAAGAAAAGACCTAACAATTACTCCTACCTTGTCTTTCAAACGTTGTCTTCCACTTGTCGTTGAATCACTTCCTAATTGTTCATTTCTTCAAATCACTGCTGTTAGATGAAACGTAGATTAATCACGTCGAATTACTTCCGAGTTCACAATAGTTCAAACATTATTTTTTTTTTTGGCTTTTTATTTTAAAGGACATCATTTGTGTCCCTACAGTGAACATTGCTCGTCCAATGGTTGCAATATGAAGATCACTAACATTGTCAACAACAGAATGAATCCATTTGAAAAAAGTAAAACATTTCCGTTGCATCTTCATTTTTATAATTATAAGATTTCAAAGTTCCCTGAAAAAATGAAAAAAACAAACAATGTTAAGTAATGAACAGATAATAGTATATTTTTGCATTCTTTTGATAGTTCAAATTAATATCTACAGGGTTGGTAATAAACTGTCACCAATTTTCAAAGAGCAATTTCTCATGAACCGCTTAAGCTAGACGACAATTAAAACTATCTACATGAAAGTTCAATTCAATATTTTTCCAATGATATAAAAATATAATAAATAGATGATGGTAATTTTTTGATAAATATTTTTTATAGCATTTGGTTTCTTTCGCATCGTTTTATCTGATTAGGCAAAATCACATTTTCGCGTTATAAATATATATCAATTCAAAATTTGGTATAATCGTATTAGAGTCATGTGGCACTAACAGACAAACAAACAGATGTGAAAAAAATTACAAGTACATTAAAAAGATCTTTAAGCATACTCTTTATATACCGTACTGTCATATACAGATATTACAGGGTGGAAAGAAAAAACAGTCGCCACTTTTCAAAGAGCGATTTCTCCTGAACCGCTTAAGCTAGACGAAAATCAAAACAAGTACAAGAAAGCTCAAATCAGTATCTTTCCAATGATATATAAAAATTATTTCAATTGTCGATTGTCAATTTCAATTGTAATTTTAATTGTCGTCTAGCTTAAGCGGTTCATGAGAAAGTCATCTTTCAAAATTGGTGACAGTTTTCTTTCTGTCCATCCTGCATACTTTTAAAGCGCAGTTATTACTTTCTTTGTTGGTTTAAATGTTTGCTATTGTCTTGAATTTTTCATTCACAAGTAATGGACTTTTCATTTACAAGTAATGGACTTCTCAGTTTGGTATGCCGACTTCTCATTTCCAGTTAAGTTTCGTTGCCAATATTCGAATTTTTGTTAACGTTAAAAAGAAATTGACAAATTCGTTCATTTTTTGGTGATCTTCCTTCATGATAAATCTTTTGTTTTGTTTACACTGTGGGGAACTGATAGGAAGAGAAATTACCCAGATCTGTGTATTCAACACAACGATGCAGTGTAGTCTACATTTAAATTACAACAATGAACTCCGGACCCATGTTTAAAAGGGTTGTTTGTATTGGTTTGATACGCAAAATGTGTGTAAAATTTGACTAGACCTTTTAGAAGCACCCTATATGAAAATACTAATTAATCATATGCACATTTGCTATTACAGTATGTGAATCACAGTGATTGCGTGATACCCGTGTAAGCGTGAATTAACTAATACAAGTGCAATCTGTTATCCGAAACACTTGAAGCCAAGCACATTTCGGATTTCGAAAATCGAAAAGTTATATACTAGTACTGTACGGTACAGTACACCCTGAGTACAATACTGATGAGTAATACCGGACACATTGATATTTTTGCAGAGAACATCGTGCAATCTACACTGAGTGGGATAAATAATTTCTAAAATAATTCACAGTTTATTTGTACTATTTTTAGTACCGGTACCGGTAATAAAATGAGATACCTTTGTGAAAAACGTTTTCAGTGATTGGAAATTTTCGGCTTTCAGAATTTCAGATAAACGATTGTGTACCTATATATGAAAATATAAAAAATCCATTATTTTGAACTACAGTACATAGGCATTCCATGACGAAATATTTTAGATCTCTATCACGCAACGAGGTCCAAATTGAAAGTTTAATAGGGTCCATATGAAATACATCTAAGGTTTACTTTTACACTACAGAGTGTCCTCGATTTATGCAAGGATTACATTCCATGCAAAAAAATCAAACAAATAAAAATTGCATTTATCGAAATTAGCACAAAGTACAGTAGCATTATTTCATTTTTTAGTCATTTGAACAGTACCACATAAAATCGCATAGTGATTTTTTCTTGTGAAAAAAACAATTTGAAAAATTTAAATTGAAAGAGTCAAACTTTTCTTGTAAAATTAATTGTGAATTTTTATTCTGAATTTGATTGTGGATTTTTCTGGCATAATGAAGCGCATTTGGTAGGATTTATCTCGTCGCAAATGAATCCATCGCATATAACGAAGTCGCATAAATAAAAAATCGCCATGTAAAACTCGCTTGAAGTGAAATCGTTTGTAATGATTTATTTTATTATACTCTTTATATCAGCTTCACTTATGAGTTTGTGAGCCCGTGAGTTTGTGAGTGAGTGAGCAAGCTGGGAATTGAATTTATACTGCCATCTACTGTACATGCGTTTATGAGAATATGCTGTATAGTCCAATGTATCAAAAACGCATAAAATTACAACCGTATAAGCCCTTCGCATAAATCAAAAACCGCATAAGTCCAATGCAAAAAAATCTCATCTATAAATAAATAAATGAATCAAAAATTGCAGAAATCAAAAGGGGAATTACTCAAAACTTGCATAAATCAAATATTAAATTACTCAACGATGACATAAATTTAATTTCGCATAAAATTCGCATAAGTCGAAACCTGTAAGTCATATGACAGTAGTCTATGTAAAGAGTATGATTAAAAAACATTTTTATGTACTTATTTTATTATATTTTTTGTTTGCCAAATTTAATGGTCTCCGTAATAAATCTGCCGTAATAAGACGTTTCTCGACTTAAAAATTTGCTACTTCACGGTTTGTTGAAGTACCTTGAGTGGGATCTATCGAATCAGTAAAAACAAAACAAAACAAAAACACAAGCTAATTTCCGTTCAATGTAAAACATTAAGCGAAAGTTCCCTTTTTCTACAACTTTTAATTGGAATCAATCGTCACAACAATAAAAAGACAAGGGTGTAAAAAAAGTCGTTCACGCGTTAGAAAACTAAACAAAGTTGTGATAGAAAGGTCAATGAGAGACAGTGAAATGTAACACTTAGCCCTAAACCGTAGCTAATATCAAGCAGATAGTCTGTCACAACAACGGGTCAGAGTTCATTCGTATCGTAGCCGTAAATTAGGTGCCAACTAGCATTTGCTCTACACTTGAATGTGCAACGCACTTACACTCTTCCTTGGGGCATTATTATCAAGAGACAGTGAATTTGCAACGACTATTACTACAACTACTACTAGTAGTACTTCTTCTTCTTCTTCTTTTACTGCCACTTTAGGTAGAAGTACTTCTCATCTCAGTCTTTTCCACCTGTAAGCCCTGCAGCAGTGCTCTTTGGCTGTTGAACCCTATACTACCATACAAACTGCTAACAAACACACAATCGACTGGATTCAATTCATTGAAAATTGTCTTTCACTCTATAATAAGCGATAGCACTCTTTTCAACTCAGAAGAACAAAAGATAAATACCAATATACAGGATAGCGCAAACTTCATACGGTTGAATTGTTAATACCTTTTATTATACACTGTAATATCGTTTCAATTTTATTTCTTTTTTTTTTTGCAAAGAAAAACGTGAAAATTTTATGATGAAAACTGAACACCGTACTAAAGTTGTATAATTTGTAAAACGTAGTAAAGTTGTACAGCAAAGGAACCAGATACAATGCCAAGTGATATAGTGAAATGTTTTAAATAAATACCAATTTTGTGGGATCAAGATTATTTTTATACTCTTAATATTAGCTTCACTTGTGATTGAGTGAGTTTGTGAGCTGAGAATTAAACGTATACTGCCATCCGCAGTCGTCTATGAGAATGTACTGTATGGTCCAATGTACAAAAAAACGAGTAAAACGAGTAAAACGAGAACCGCATAAGTCCTTCGCATAAATAGAAAAACGCCTTTCAATGTAAAAAAAATCGCATATACAAACAAATGAATCGAAATTTGCAGATATCAAAAATCGAATTATTCAAAACTCGACTTAGGCTACTCAAAGATCGCATGAATTTAAACTTGCGTAAATCAAAATTCGCATAACTTGAAACGTACAGAAATGAAAAATAGAATTACTCAAAACATGCATAAATTGAATACCGAATTACTCAAAAATTCCACATAAATCGAAATTCGCATAAATCGAAACATGCAGATATCAAAAATAGATTTTTTTTTCGTTATATATGTACAAACAGTAGCTATATCTGTATATGACAGTAGGGTATATGAAAAATATGCATCAAAAGCATTTTTAATGTACTTGTTCATGTGACTGTTCTTACATAATTTCATTAAAATTTTTCATTATCATGTAAAAAATTTAAAATTAAAGACGAAATTGAAAAATAATTATGAATTATTCAAACTTTAGTGTGACTTATGCGCCACCCTGTATGTACATACGTGAAAAACAAACAAACAAGAATTTGATGAATTTTAAAACGATGATTAAAAGATATTCCTATTTTACGAATAGTAAAGATTTTCTTAGGAATTTTTTCATACGTTCTGTGAAAAAATAAACAGACATTAAAAACTCGGAGAAGAATCTTCTGCAATTTTATATGTTCTATAAAATCCTTAAGTCAACAAACCGGTTAAAGTTTCGAGAATATGATTTTTAACGTGTTTTGACGCTGGGAAGATGAAGTTGATATTCCACAAAAAACAGCTGAATTTTTTTGTGTGTGGATGGAGAACTAACTATACGTATATAATAATAAAGACGGAACATAAATATAAGTTGCTCAACACAGTAGTCAACAGTTTATATGACAGTTGTTCTAAGTTTTCATTCTAATTTAAAAAACACAAGTAACACAAATTACAGGTATTCCCCGATTCACGGCGTTCGAACCTGAAGTGCTTCACTATAATGGCGCCACAACAATCGATTTTTAGTCATCAAATAAGTATCGATATTTTTTTTTATAAATGGGGGTATTACTCACTGCCACAGTCTTCGATATGTAACCAGTGTTAAATAGTCTTCAACGTAAAGATAAAAACCGAATACTACTGTAGAAATTTTACATCATCAACACACGTTTTTGGGTTTTCTTATGCTTTCTTTTGACAAGTTAAGAAAAGCCGCTATTCGATCTACGGGGTTAGTTCCGCTACTAACCCGCCATTATGGTAGGGCATATTTGTATGACTGAAAATCGAACAATCGAATTGAACATCTTGATTGAACCTTACAATAACAAAATTCTGTATTTAGAAAAAAAATATTACGTTATACAGGGTGTCAACCATGAAAATTAAACATTAACGTTCAGTTCATCAAGAAATGTTGGGAGTTTTATGGTGGACACCCTGTATATTTAATGAAATATAGGTCTACTGAATGTATTAAACATTAGTTTGTAACATTCAAACTGACAAGACTCCATACTGGACATATCAATCTACATCTTATTTTATAATATTATCTATTCTATAGGTTATAAGAATCTGTGCGTTTCCTGTATTAACGACACACTCAACATTAGACTATATTGAGTCATTTGCATTAACATTTTCATTCCCGTTTTCGTTAAAAATAAGTTACAACACGCTGTATCTGTTTCAACATCAGAAAATAAAGACATTACAAAGTTCGGGAGGTTACATTTTTTAACAAAGACCTCATTCTCGTTGAGTCTGTAATGTTTTTTTAGAAACTTTTACCCAAGCCAAATGTCAAAGAGAACTAATAAATAAGTCACATCCCCCATTTACATTTCTAATATATGAACCCTCACCGCCCGAAAATACTAACATAAGTCAACGTGAAAAAACCACGAGTTGAACTCTGTTTTAAAATGTCCTTTTTAAGGAAACTAACCTCACCTACGTCCTAACCTACACCAAAAAATTAATACACATACATAATTTTTAAAAACAATCTCCATTTCTGAAACAAAAAAATCGATATGCAGAATATACAACAATATCCCATGTGTAATTCACCCCCGTTAACTTGATATTCTGCAATCTCATCATGTTGCTATATAGCACTGTCGAAAAGTTGTTATACAGAGGTTCAATATTATTTAAATTAAGGATGGGCCTGCAAACTTTTATAGGTTTCGTCTCAGATAAAAGTGATAAGAGCTTAAAGAAACTTGCCACCGATTTGTATGCAGCTCGTCTACTTTCAGCAAATAGTCCTCTATTACTAAGGTAGTAAATGTCTCAGCTTCACATTCATTGTAAACAAATGATGGTCCCAAGGAAAGGTTGAAGCACAAGGGAGAAAAAAATTCAACACAACATTGTATACAATGCCAATTTTTTGAAGAAAAAAAAATACATTAAAAAAGTAGCCATTTCGTGTTTCCAGTCTATATGCAGATGAATAGTTACATAACACGTTTGTCATTAAAGATTACTTAATTTGCGAGGCATCCCTGAAATCTTTGAAGATTAGTTAATTGAGAATTGCGAGTTTTACGACTTTACCACTGCCGGCCATGTTGTCGATAAGCCTTTATAACAGCAGCT
The DNA here is from genome assembly GCA_034695005.1 of Cryptops parisi. NCBI lineage: Eukaryota > Metazoa > Arthropoda > Chilopoda > Scolopendromorpha > Cryptopidae > Cryptops > Cryptops parisi. The sequence continues at coordinate 14,218 of JAQIWH010005193.1, forward strand.
GTGTAATTTCAGATTGAAAATAATAAAGAAGGAAAATAATTATTAATTTTTTTTTTTTTATAAAAAAAACAGATTTTTTTTTGGTTTGATATAAATATTACTTGAAGATCATTATATAGGGATATAAAGTTATCTCTTATTTCTTAGAGGCTTGTTTATCACCTAAAGATGTCAAATACCCGACTGATTTTTTTTTTATAATTTGTGCAATTTGTAGTACTACGAGTAACAGTATGCAGATGAAATAATTAAGGAACAACTGCTTTCAACGGTTTAATTCTAGATTATTATTTAAATAAAAAGAAATTGCAAAAAAAAAGGTCTACTTATGTGTGATGATGACTTTATTACGATGTCAAGGCTACTGTGTATTAACATACCAATGACACTTTCACACGGAGGGTCTTTTTCAAACATGTAAACGCGATAAGTTGTTATTTAAAACAATTTCATGGTTATGTTAATTAATAGTAGAAAACAATAGAAATTTGTCTGAAATTATTAGTCTAATTATGAGGAATAAAGTAATTATAATGTACCGCACTGGCGGATTTATGGGGGTGGTTTAGAGGGTTCAAACCCCTCCCAGAAAATGTTTCACTGATGTGTTTAATGATGTATTGACGTTTTCGTGAAAAACAAAGTGCCAAAAAAGGGCTAAAATGTGCATTTTTTCCGGGGTCTACAACACTCAAACGATCATTTCCGTTTGGATCGTGATTTGCCATGAAAACAAAGTAATTTAGACATGTTAGTCATAAAATTAAAAGTCGATTATAAATCCACCACTACAACGTTAGATATTAAATATTAGAAATATTAAAAATATAAAAATTAGATATTAAAAATATAAAAATTAAACATTAGAAATATTGTTACTTTCCGGTTATAGCGGGGCCCGTCTGATGTTGCTATTTGCTTGTACTTGGTTATGGGTTTATTTTGCAAGTTAGGTTA
>JAQIWH010005194.1:0-15174 GCA_034695005.1 Cryptops parisi
ACAGGCTGTTGGTCACTACAACTTCCATTATAGAAAATAGATAAAATAAATAGAAAAATAGTACTAATTTTATACTAGTTAAAAAATAGAAAAATAGAAAATAAATACAAAAGAATAAACACTAAAAAAACGAAAAAAAAACAGCTGAACGCAGTTTCGATCTCGAGACCTTTCACTTTCCACTCAATTGCTCTACGCCGAAGCAAACTTAGTACATTGACAAACAAGCTTTCAAAACACATGTTATTGCAATACATCTGTGACGTCATCTATGACGTCAATATAGTTAGTCAGTTTAATGAGTTTTGCGGAAAATTATTTGACGTCCCATAGACTACTACGATTGTGCTATATCTAAAATTTGAAGGTTCTAGCTGTTACCATTGCAAAGTAATTTGCGAACAGCATTTTACATCCTAAGTCCGCCAAAGAAAAGCTCCGCTTCGCTCTGCTCTGATCATTTGATTCAGTAAACTGGTAATTTTTGCACATGTTTCTTTAAATTCAGTTCAACTTTTACAATTCTCCAACAAATCCTTGTTCTGATGATCAATTTTATGAGTGCCGTGAAAAATGTTTGCTATCGAAGCAGGAAAAAATTCTCACTTGCGGGTGGGTAAATAATTCTTTTATTTTTATTTGTCTTTGTCATTATTTCTGTTTATTTTTGATTTTTTAAAAATTAAACCATTATTATAATTTTATTTCATGAAATCAGTTTTCTTGGTTTTTTTAATATAGATTGCCATTTGTCGATCCTGATGATTTGCCCCCTTGTAAAACTCCAGAAGCAGCAAAAGTAACTAGAAATGAGTACTTGAAAATATATTCTAGTACGGATGCAGAAAAGGAATGTGGTTGTATACGGAGATGTTCAATTTCAAACTTCAACATAGTTATGAAACCTTCAGTTACTACTTGGCGCAACAATATTTCAAGTTATGTCATGGCGTACGATTCTAACGTTATATGCCAGATCAATCAGGTATCAGCGTATAGCTTGATAAAGCTTATTTGTGATTATGGAGGTATCTTGGGCTTGTTTCTTGGGTTATCGGTTCTTAGTCTTGCAAAATTGGGCGAAGCAATTATGATAGCAGTTATGAACTGGCAAGCTAAAAAATAAACAAAAAAATTTTTTCATAGTTTACTACATAGTGTTTAGTGATGCTTGAATAGGCTGCTGAAAAACAAAATTTCATTATTTGCTTTCATATTTTACATCATCAATGGAGTTGTTACCTTTAGTCATGTAATATTGGCAAAAGAATCACAATTTCAGATATTAGCTGACAATTTCAAAAAAAGAACATGCAAAAATTGACAAATTGAACTTTTACCTGTGTACATAATACTTTAATGTGCTGTTGAAAAACTGCAACTTGCACCATTCAACATTGCTAGAATAGATTACAAGATTACTGCATTGCGCTTAATTAATTTAATCTGTTATTCTGAAGGAATCTTGGGCTTGTGTCTAAAATTATAGGTACCGGTATTAGTTTTGTGGAATCAAGCAAAGCAGTTACTGTACAAATTGGCAAGCTAAAAAAATCATGCAAAATGTAAACAATAGAATTTGCTACATGGTAGATAGCTTTTATTTTTCTAAATGTTTGGGTATGATGCTGAAAACTTGTCACTTCAAGCGCATATACAGACATCCAGCTTGGAGGGGGTTACACACCATATAAAAGGAATTATTGATCCATTTCTAATCTCTAATATATATAAAAGAGGAAGTTAGTTTGTCTGCCTGTTTGTCTGTTCGCCATACACTCATACATCCTTCGACGGATTATGACCAAATTTCGCACAGTTACTCTTTAAGATCCAATCGAGGTAACAAAAGGGTGTAAGACCCCCATTTCTCCCCAATAACCCCTCCCCTATCTTTTACTCTCTTCTCCCCATCTTTACAGACTAATATTATTTTATACGGCTGGCTTTAAAGCTATAAATATAATTGTAGAAATTAAAAGGTCTACAAATTGACCCATGAAATTTTATTACAATAAAATGTTCCGCCACCTAATGTCTAGCCTATGTGTCAAATTTCATATTTCTTGGATATCGGGAAGTGGGTCAAAATAGACCATTGAATCAAACAAACATACAACTATACAAACACACAACGTGCAATCCAAGTTAAAGAAAGATTGTAATAACATTGTTGACGTCAATTTATCTTGAACTTTCCCCTCCCCCATGTCAACAATTGTCAAACTTATTTAACCCCTTTCCCCTTACTGGTCGTTTGTTGGACGACCCATTACTTAAAAGCTGACTTTTTTTATTTTCTTTCTTTTTCTTTCTCAATCACGGGTGCAATCAGATGCTTCAGTATTGAAAAAACGTGCGAATGCCTGGTGCACCTGCTAGTCTTTACTCTCTAATATATATAAAAGAGGAAGTTTGTTTGTCTGTTTGTTGCATAATCCGTCGGGTGTACACTCATACACCCTTTGACCGATCGTGACCAAATTTTGCATAGTTGCTCTTTAAGACTTAATCGAGGTAACGAAAGGGTTTTCAGACCCCCACTCTTCACTAATATCCCCATACCCCAATACACCCCTTCCTCCAACTTCAATAACTCCAAATTGTAGGTTTCACTGCAAGGCAAAAGTTGACTCTTAAGTCAACATTCTATTTCTTTCTCAATCACTATGTACCGAGCAACGAGTCTCTATTCGTTTTTTCTCACCGAGCGACAATTTAAAAAACCCCGAGCAAAAGTCGGGTATATACCTGCTAGTCTCTAATATATATAAAAGAGGAAGCTTGTTTGTCTGTTTGCTATACACTCGTACACCCTTTGACAAATCATGACCAAATTTCACATTGGATCATGATTTAACTCCAGTTATTCTTTAGGACCCAATTGAGTTAACGAAAGAGTTTTCACACATACATTCTATACTCTCTCCCCAAACTTTGATAACTCAACTGTTAGCGTTTACTGCAAAGCAACAGTTGGATAGAAGCCAACGTTAGCTAAATGTTAACTTTTATTTCTTGTTCTTTCTCGATCATGGGTGCAATCAGCTTATAACAGTATGATTATTATATAAAACTATAATCGATTTAAAACACAATTATTGTCAACAAGAATGATCTTGTAGATAAGAAAAAAATTGCTTGTTTACTGCTTACATGCATTGCTTTTATGTTATATGAACATGTTCTTGTGTAACTATGAAATATATATTATTGTAGTAATACAATAATATATGGTTAGAACTATTAGAATTAAAATAATTTATGGTTAGAACTAGGGTGTTATCTGATCGCCTTTGTATCTCTAACTATCGTTCTTGATTAATGAAAACATTCTTGGCAAATGCTTTTGCAGTAGTTTGCCTTACCTCACTTATTATTGTATTACCTCACTTAATGATGAGCGAAGAAGGAGTCTTCCTCTCCTTTGACTGAGAAGAGGGTCTGTTAGATTCAACAACTTGTTGTATTGTATTTCTGTAAACAGATTGTTTCACTAACACAAACATTTTGTAAATATTGGCAGTATGGAAAAATGAGACAAACACAATTTTGATTTACGTTTATTCAAAAATACAAACCAAGCCTTCCAGCATCTTCATGTTTCAACATTTAAAATAAAATGAAGAAATTTATTAGTCATAGGCCTATCTTTCACTCCCATGCAAATCAAAAAATATTCATTAGCTAAGGAATATTACACCACAATCCAGAAAATCCAGATAACATCTTAAATTGTATTAAATCACTACATCCACACGATGACACGAACTATTGCACCAGTGCACATGAAGATGACAAAATCCAAACATGTGATTTTTGACAAATTTCTCCCAAAATAGAACAAATAGAATACAAATTACCTAAGTTAACTAAAAATAGGAATTAATTGACTCAAAAATTGAATATAAGCTGGAAATTTTGACTGTAAAGGTGGCGAATTTGGCTCGCTCATGGAATGGCTGTGCCAACGCAGAAGCTCTTGCTGTGATATTGTTGTAACGTATGCTTGACACACATCTTGTTATTATGTTGATCCATATCCAGTTAGAATTAAATTAGAGAAAATTGGACTTAGAGAATGTGGGGTTATACACCTTTTCTCATAATGATGAGCTTGGTCACGAGTAGTTTAATTGCTTTCCCAACTGCCAGTATGCAGAAACCTTTTATAACCAGTATGTTTATTGTGTAGAATCGTAATTAGGACTGCTAACATTGATTTTAATAACAAGGAATTAAGTTAACTTTACACATTTGTATAGAAATTAAGAATACAAAACTGTTTGAAACTTTTTTTGTAATTAAATTGAATGACTAGTTAATTTTCCAAATTATTATTATAATATTCACTTTGCTTAACTAATTAATTTATTAGAATAAAATTGTTACTTGTAAAAATATTTTACTGCCTAAAAATGTCATGTTTTCCAAAACGTGTTTTAGACATTTTGTGGACCACATTTTGAACCATAAAAATTAAAATACAAGGGGATAAAAAGAACTGAACAAACCTTAAGATACAAGTAATTAAATCCATATACAATTGAGGAGTTTGGTGGAATAACGACATAAAGGCAATTAATTTTATAAAGACCATAAACTTTTAAACCATACGAGAATCTTAATTTAAGCACTCTGTTACCAGTCTACTAGTTACTTAAACACGGAAAATAGAGGCTCAGTACAACTGACAAAAGACACAATGGTTTATTGCATGAACAAAAGGCGACTGTTTTTTTCCCATAAAAAAGAAACGTTTTATGCACTTTCTTCTGTGTTATTGAACTGAAGTATTCTCTCTCTGTACAGGTTATATTTATGTACTTTCTTTTATAGAGCAAGAAAATACTTAACTCTCTTCACAATTACACAACACGAGTGGACTTTACAACTAAAAAGGTATAACACAAAAATACCAAAATAATCAGTCTAGTCAAGTCAAGCTACAAAATAAAAACACGTTACTTAGCTCTACACCTTACTCGGGTTACACACCCCGTGCTGTACACTTAACCTAAGTACAATTCGCCGTTAGAATGTTCTAAAGTCCATCTATTGTTTTCTACGTGTAGACAAAGGTGATGAACGAAGGCAGCGATGACTTCCTTTTTGGTTTTTTTCTTGGACCACTTCCTTGTCAGGAAAACGACGTCCAGTTCCCTTGCTTCTAGGTTGATTTACTGGGACGATATTTAACCAGTGGATGCGCTTGTTAAACTGGTTGTGGATGTGGCTCGCATCCAGGGAAGAACTTTATACGGCAGGAGTACTTTTACAATTATATATTAACTTCTTTTGGTTAAGGAACATGACTTAAAAAGAACAACTTCACTTGGTCACTCCTAACAGAAGCAGGACCGTCTTATCCATTAGGCCAAGTAGGCATAGTGCTTAGGGTTTACGAACTATTTAGGGTCTACAAACAAATCCACGAAGGGCCTACAAAGTTTTTCATAATTTTTTGATAAAAGAATAACTTTTGAACAGAGTCGGATCTAGGGATGAGCAACTCGGGCAATTGCCCAGGACGTCAAAATATTAGGGCGCTAAATTTAGGCACTATTGTATGTATACTGTATGTGAGCTATTGTACAGAAATGAACACTATACTGGGAATCACAAAATCAGGAGGGCGCAAAACTAACATGGGATTTTCTTCATTTTCATTATTTGTCTGCTTCAACTTTCTTAAAATGATTACTATGTTTGTCCAGTTCTTCTAATTAACCATTAGTGAAGGCATTTTTCAAAAAACTGTACACAATAAAAGTTACACGTGAAAAATATTGTAGGCACGATTATATCTGGAGTAAACAATGTTTGGGTCTCGTCGATTTTACTGAACAGCTTGTGTAATTGAGAGCTGCATTTATTCACACGGACCACAAAACTTTGTTCTCTGGAAAAATATAACTTTCAATATATTTTTTTTTAAAAGAAAGCAAGGATTAAAAAATCCTTGCCCCAGCATGAGAGATTAAATCAGATCTGTTGTGTATACTTAAGACTACTGAGACTCAAAGAGAGTGCTCAAATAATTCAACTGTACTATAATACATATGTAATACATATGTAATTACGCATATAGTAACAGTATTATATAGTACAATATATAGATCAATTTCACTTAAAACATGAAATTTTTTTGCTTGCAGTGCTTTTTTTCAGGTGCTTCAAACGTTTAAGAGGTTTCATTTTACATTACAAATTATAAAAGTGTTTTATCACTAAATAATAAATTTGGGAAACATTGGGCTACATGGGCTACATCTATATACAGTATTAAGTAAGTTACAAAAAAGAGCACCCAAAAATCGTTTTGTCCAGGGCGCAAAAAGTCCACGATCCGGCTCTGCTTTTGAAGTTGCTTTTTAATAATGTAAAAAATTAAAAATTGAAAACTTATAAATAAAAACAAATGTTGGTATTTAATTATGGGATACTCAGTATAAAGTAGAAAAAATTTCTAGACAGGAAGCCCTTAAAAATAAAAGTGCCTAGGGCCTACAAAGGTGATAAAATGGCCCTGAACATTTATTCACAAAATGATGCAAACACACCAATCAAATCAAATATTGACTGGTAAAAATACTTGAGTGAAAACTGTATCACGTGATGGAAAAGAGGGGAATCACCATGCACGCCGTCCAAACAGTAATTGCATATGAGAAGAACTGGACACCTCTTTTTCTGCATTATCTTGTTCCATGATAATTCTCATTTCTATACAGCAAATGCCACTAGAGATTAATTTTCACAAAATTAATTTTCCTCATCCACATTCACACTCTGTCACCCTATGACTTTCACATTTTTTGTGAACTGAAGAAAGCTTTGTGTTGATGACGATTTAAAATGGATGATGAACTGATAGAATTAGGATTTGGTTGTTCGTGGAACAACATTCTAACTCTCTCCGCCAGTTTATTGTATGGACACCTTTATATGTCTATAGAGCAATTGCAGCATAATGCCGTGATAACAGGGTGCAATGTTCAAAAGGTGTCCAAAAGTATTCTCGCACGTAACAACTGTTAAGACTCTTGTGCACGGTAGATTCCATTTTTTTTATCAAATGATTCATTGCTTGTTTCCTTTATTGTGGCACATACACATCATTTGATGTGCTGTTTTACCATGTCAATCAGCGTTATTGCCCGTCCTGTCCTATAGTTTTTGCAGAATTGCGTTTGTCTCAATTTGTTTTTGAATGCACTCTATATAGGGTGTTCCAAATGGTGGGGTTTGACAGACATGTATTTTTGCATTTTTTACAGGTGGTAGGTAAAAAGAAAAGTTGGTAAATTGCGTACTGGCTGCCTAAGGTCAAGGTGTGTCAATAGAAGCCCACTGAACAAGAGGGGGGAGAAGTGAGAGGTTTAGTTATGGTTTAGGAAATGAGAGAGTTTTTTTTATACTACATAATTTTGACAAATCTTGATCGGAAGTGCAATTGTCGAAGTTTGATGTTCACCACTCAGAATTTTTTTATTTGCACACATTTTGTCACATTCAAGTGTCAGTCTAATTTTTGCCAGAATTAGACTATTTGGGTGATTGAGCATGTTTGGGAATCAACTCTGAAAATAGCCTCCATGCTCCAATCCCTCTGAGGTCTCTAGAAAATATTCACTCGAGCCGTGGTGAATCATCACACTGGACATGCTCAATCGGGTATGGCGTGGCAGGAATTAGAGCATTGCTTGGAATTAACAAAATATGAGCACATAGTGATTGACATCAAACTTGGACAGTTAATGCAGAAGTCTTATAACTGTAGTGTAAGAAATATAATAAAAACATGTCTGTGAATTGTCACCGTTCTTTTTGAAACTTCCTATATATTCTGTTATTAAATCAACAACTGAATAATACATTTTTATGCAATATTATAATGGCTAAATTAATTTCCTGATGCCACTCAAATCAGAAAATAATATCACAAAAGATGGAGTCATATCACAACGGAAACCAGTTTTTGACGTTTTTCTAAATCCAAATCACTGTGATTGAAAAGATGGGCAGATATTATCGACTATTTGCTCGAAACTTTTAGTTTATTCCTTCTGTTACCTTAGTAGCATAATGAAAAACCACCTCTGTCATAATATCATATTATTCTACTTTATGTCAATAAAAATATTGACATAGCAATAATTCCTCTCACAAAAGGTGGAACAGATGTCATATTGTTTTGCTGAATATTGATTTCTCCTTATAAACTTTGCATATTTAAATATATATCATATATAAATAATCGTTCTCAGTTTTTGTGCATCACTGGGTTAAGTTGCATGTTGCACTGTTCAACATGTATTTTCGTGCTGCACCAATTGGTAAAACACCAAATGCTTTTAACCCAACTGGAAGGGTACCAAATGCTTCTTACCGAATTGGAAGGGTACCCAATGCTTCTTACAAAATGCCTTATCGAAATTCGAATCATGAAATAGACAAAAGATTGCGATCTCGCGTCAAAACTATTGCTAACCAGTCTCAAATGTTGAAAAAAACCGACTGGGTAGTGCCAGGTCTTGATAATGTTACTGCCAACCGAAAGCTGTCTATTCAATTAATTTGGTGTGCCATTTTGATAGTATGCTTTTCCACCTGTTGGTATCAGATTTGCCAACGAATCATTTACTACTACACCTATCCTACAGTGGTTAACATTCAATTTCCAATAGTGAATTCGATGAATCTGCCAGCTTTTACTGTTTGTAACCCAAATACATTTTCTTTGCTGGAAAAGCTAAAGCCGTATGATGAAATGATGCAAGATGAATCAGTTCTCCATTACCTGCATCTTGTACGCTCTTTCATAAGTACTGTTCATAAGAAGAATTTGAATCTTAGTATGACTGCACATGAGTTATGGGACTATAGCAATCCAATGGCATTACTAGAGGAAGCAGGCGTATATTTGGTCAGTAACATTTTTTATCTTTTTTTGAATTGTTTGCATTATTGTAATGATAAGGTAATTAGTGAAGATAGCATTTTATATTTCACTAGCTGACCTATTTAACCTATGGACAAACTTTATGTGAAATCGTTGTTTTCTCAAATTTAAGTTTTTTTTACTTAGTTTGGCATGGTTTAAGACCATCCATCCAATTAAGATAAACTAGCTCAGATAATCATATTTTTGGGATTTACTAGATAGTTAACCTTCAGAATAGAACAATTTTACAACTTAGTTTGGAGGTCCTTCCTCTCTATTCGCAGGAAATAATTAGTTTCAATCAAGTCAATCCACGGTTACCTGAAACTGCAGATAATACTGAATACTATTTATTTCATGTACCGGTAATGATTTTTCTTATACAGTATAGTAACACCGAGTTACGTAACACCGAGTTACGTAACACCGAGTTACGTAACACCGAGTTACGTAACAAGTGACTTATGTAAATTCGCAGTTTCATAATCAGTTTCAGTCAAATAATCAATCTCGAAAATTACAAAAATAAAAATTCTGCGAATAACTAGCACATATAAACACATTTGCAACTTTGTGCAACTGTATCTTTGAGAGCCTTATTCAGTATATAGTACAGTAGTAGATCCTAGATGCATGTTTCAACGTTGCTTGATATTCTGCATTATGCGGTGAGATTCTTAATTGTTTATCACTGCTACTGTTCGTTGTTTATTTATTGTTAGAATTCAATCGAAACAAACCGAATGCTCTGCAGTTGCCTATGAAGTTACACTTAAGGACTTAGGTAATTTACAGATACAGCTTAAATGAAATTCGAGTTACTGAACGCATCAGTTTTGTAACTCAGGATCAGGATGTTACTGTTCTTTACATACCTATAGTTGTTTAATTTATAAATTAGGCAGAGTAAAACAACAACAACAACTAATGATAGAACAATGCAGTTTTAAATACTGTATGTTTTTTGACATAGTTGAATTGCTAGCATCAATTTTACTTGGAATCCATTCATTTAAAAAAAGTCACTCATAATCCTCATTTATTAGTTTACAAGGTGAACTAAAAACTTAGCTGTATTAATTGCCATTTTACCTGTGATTATCAATAAATTATAAAAATATATAATGAAATGAACACTTAAAAATAGTTTAAATGTTTGTTTTTTGCTTTAGGCCTAGGCCTACTATTCTGCGAATGTGGAAATAAACTATTACAAGAAGTTTTTTGTTGTTTATTTTACAGTATAATCGGTCACTTGGAATGATTAGCATTATTCCATCGCCTACACATTACGCAACCTGCCTGACCATCAATACATGTAAGTTTTCAAAATACACTTATAGCCAATACAACAGGCACTTTCTTTGCATGAGGAATTTGAATCAATATTCTTTGCATAATGCAGCATTAGCTGCTATTTAATAGCACATTGTTTAAATAAAACACAAGTTTATTAAATTTCATGAAATGTCATGTTCATATCAATGTACAGAATGGTTATAAAATAATTATTTAACTTTAATCATAATCACCTGCAAACTTAACGTAAAAGGTTAAAAAAAAATTGTATTTTACACACGAAGACTCGTGAGTTTTTGGGTACATGTGGGTAAAGTCTCGAGGAACTTTCAGAAGAATGGCCACCACGTTCTCCAGATATAAGTCCTGTGGAGTTTTGGCTTTGGTGCATGCATTATAAATCACGGATTTGTATGGACTACTGCATCATTAATCACAAACTACACTTCGCAACAAAATGATAAAACCAACATTTTTCATGCAAATGTAAAATTTCCACCACACAATAAAAGATCCTTTACTGTGTTAATAAGCATATAAGCTAGGACCATTTAGCACATGTCGTCATGTCTTAGTATTTAAAGGTTAAAAAATTGTCAACATTGGTTGCATCAAAATGATAGCATCACTTGTCATATTATAATTACTCTTGACTCAGGAGCATCTAATCATGGCAATCTTATCAAAATTTGGTGAAATAGGTGTGATTACTGTGATATGTGAAGTACATTATTAATTATGCTATTAATGAACACTATGGGCACATACTTTTAAGTTAGTTGCAATGGGATGGAAACAGTTGGCAAAACAACGAAGAAGTCAAATATTGGAATTTTTCCTTCTAACTGGTCGAAAACCGCATCATACTGGTCAATAGCAAAAGATATTGTGTTGGAGTATTTTGTGAGTAATAAGTTTATTGTTAACATAGGAATGCATGTTTCAGCAGATAAATGATGAATGAATATGTGGCTTGAGGAAACTGATTGTTGAAGTGAAGTAGTAGGCTTCTGATGGTGTGTAAAGAAGGCTGAGAGAGAAAAACGAATGGCGGATTGAGTAGCCATTATAAAAGCCTTATCAACCCAAGTATTGTTTTCTACAGCCATCTAATGTACGTTCATATTTGTGTTTAGTCAAAAGACATTATCGTCAAATAAACACGTTCGTTTTTGTTCAACGACTGTCATGTTTCTTTGAGTTCGAACAGCGGTCAATCCTTTGCCTCTACTGGACAACAAGGGGTACATCGTTCGCGAATACGGTCGACGAATGGGTCCAACACTCCGACAAGTGGTAGCAGAAGCGTGTCCTGATTCGTGAATGACGACAATTCCAGAAAGTTGGAAAAAAGAGTGATTGACGGAACACGGTTGCTAAGAAGTATCAACACGGGTTGCCAAGGGAGACATCTTGAGAAACAAGCTGCACTTGGAACCAACAGCCTCATCAAGAGTGAAGACGAAAGAATCCGAAGAGTCGTCAAGCGATGGAGAAAAAGATGTGCTGATCGTCATTTGTGCTGAATTCAGGTCGTATAAGTTTTTTGTCAATGAAAAATTGTGTCTGTAGTCAATATTAAGTGATTAGATAGCAAACTTGGAGGAAAGGGGGAATAGAATTGAAACTTCTAAAAATGTACGGAAAAGAAGAGAGATCAGTGTCCAGGATAGAAAAGTTAAACGAATATAACTACAATGTATGGAAAACGAGAGTACAATTTAATTTGAAAGGAAGAAAGTTGTGGAGAGAAGTAATAGAAACGGATGAACCCTTAATTCCTGAAGTGGGAGACAATGACTACGAAAAAAATGTGAAGATAAGAGATAATTGGGAATTCAAGAATGCACAAGCAATGGACACAATGTTTGATGCGATGGAAACAGCGCAAATATTGAAATATACAAGAATTCAAAACGCAAAAGAGCTATGGGAATTGTTGAAAAAGAATATGGAACAAAGCGTTGAAGACGTTATTCTTGACTTAACTGTAGAACTTGCTGAGTTGAAGATGAATTACAGGGAAAACTCTGATGATTACCTGAATAGAGCAATAGCTTTGCAAAATAAATGTGCTGAGGCAGGAAAAATAGTTTCGGATAAAGAAGTAATTAGATTCGTTGTAAAAGGATTGCCCAACAGGTTTAAAAGTTTAGTCACGATCATAAAAGCACATGATGAGATGAAAATTGACAAACTGCGAAAAATGTTGAAAGATAATGATGAAGATAGTCCATGGAGTAAAACAAAAGATGAAGAAACTGCAAATTTTGCAGGGAAAAGGCATGATAAGTGGAAAACAAAAAATGACATTAAAGAAAATAGGGAATGTTACAGGTGTCATAAAAATGGTCATTTGGCCAGGGATTGTTATAAACAAAGCTATGATAAAAATCCCAGATGGATCAAAAAATGTAAATTTTGCAATAAAATTGGGCATGAGGAAAATAGTTGTTGGTTTAAAAATAAAAAGAAAGAGAGCAACGCAGAATCGAAAAAGGAAAGATACAGCTCTAGAAGAAAAGAATGTTCTGTAATGGCTTCCGTAGTAGAAAATATAAGGGAAGTAAAAAATGAAAAAAAACAAGTTATGTCAACCGAAGCAAGAAATATGTATGTGAATGAAGATGAAGAACAAAGAATACCAAATTCTTGGATTCTTGATTCAGGCGCGACAATTCATATGTCATGGGAACAAGATAAATTTGACAAGATAGAAAAAGGAAAACAGGAAGTAGTTACGGCCAGTAAGAAGCATACAATTGAAGCTATTGGTCGTGGTTCGATAAAAATAGATCGTCCTCATACGAATGAAACGATATTGTTAAAAGAAGTACTTTGTGTTCCTGATTTGAGTGCAAATCTTATGTCTGTAATAAAAATCGTGGACAGTGGATTTCATGTACATTTTGATAAGAAAAAGGCGGATGTAGAATATCAAAATGGAGAAATTCTGATGTCAGCGAAAAGAATAGGAAACAAATTCATGTTCGATGGGTCATATGGAATAAATGCACATGAAGCTAATACTGTAGAAACGTTAAAACAGAAAATGGAACTTTGGCATGCTAGATTGGGACATGTGTGTTATGAGAAACTTAGAGAGTTGAAAGACAAAGAGTTGGTCAGAGATTTGAACTATGGTAAACACATTTTTGGAATAAAATGTGAAGCATGCATTTTAGGAAAAATGAACAGGAAAAAGTACACAAATGTGAAAGGAAGGCAAACACATTCAATAATGGAGTTAATTCATGTTGATCTGATAGGGCCGATTACACCTAGTTCGCTAGGAGGTGCCAAATATGTATTAAATGTAATTGATGATTGGTCTAGAAAAATGATAGTGAATACGTTGAGGTCTAAAAATGAGACATTTGAAAGGTTAAAAGACATAGTGACAAAAATGGAAAGACAAACGGATAAAAAGTTAAAAAAGATAAGATCTGATAATGGAGGAGAATTTATCTCACATGAATTTGAAGAATGGACAAAAAAGAAAGGCATTGAACATCAATTTACAACAGCCTACAGTGCTCAAAGCAATGGTGTCGTTGAAAGAGCCAATAAAACGTTAATGGAAACGGCTAGAACAATTTTGATAGCATCTGAGTTGCCGAAAGAGTTCTGGGGTGAAGCAGTCTATTATGCAGCGCATGCAAGAAATCTCACAGCGTCCAAATTACATGGACAAACGCCTACAGAATTGTGGGAGAATTTCAAGCCAACTGTGAAATATCTAAAGATTTTTGGATGTCTAGCTTTCATGTCAACGGCCGGGCCATACAGAAGAAAACTTGATGATAAAGCAGTTAAAGGAATTTTTGTAGGATATTCAAGAATGCGAAAAGCATACAGAATTTACTTACCAGATGTGGACAAAGTAAAAGAGAGTAGAAATGTTAAGTTTGTGGAAAATGTCAAAGGAGTAACATTGTTGAATATTCCAAGAAATGGTCAGAAGGGAAAAAATACATACATAAGTATGTTTGATGATGAAGATGAAACTCAACAAAATAGCGGGGATGAAAAAGGACAGGAAATAAGAAATGACAAATTGATAGATTTGGAAAATCCCAAACCATGTTGCAGTAGAGAAAATATACAAGATGACAATGAGATTAGGAATATGGATGAAACAGAATCAACTGATGGTGAAAATGATGAAGACATTAATTGGGAAAACACAACTCAAGACGTTGAAAGTGATGTTGATGAACAAGATATACAAGATAATGAACAAATTGTTGACGATGTTGAAAACGAAGAAATACTGTCAAACGTCAAAAAACGAGGAAGAAAAAAGGGGCAAACGAGTGCCGTTATGGAAGTCAAAAGATATATTGAAAAGGAAGATTATGAACGAAAAATGAAGTTAAAAGGGGCAAGAAGGTCTAAAAGACTTGAAAAAGGTCTTGTGGTGAATGACAATAAGATTCCTACGTCGTACAAAGATGTCATGAAATCGCCGGATAAAGAAAAGTGGTTAGAAGCTATACGAGAAGAGTTAGAGTCTATGAGACATCATAACGTATGGACAATAGAAGACATTCCAACAGATGTGAAACCAATAAATTCGAAATGGATATTCAAAATTAAGTATAAGCCAGATGGTGATATCGACTGTTATAGAGCAAGGCTTGTAGCCGTGGGGTGTGGACAGAGATACCAAATTGATTATCACGAAACGTATGCTCCTGTGATAAAAACAGAAACAATAAGATTGTTAATTCATTTGGCAGCGCAACATAATATAGTTGTTAGACAATACGATGTCAAAACTGCGTTTTTGCATGGAGATTTGCAAGAAAAGGTTTACATGAAAATACCTCTGGGATATGAAGGTCAAGGAAAAAATAAGGCTTGTAGATTAACACGGAGTATTTATGGTTTACGACAAGCTGGAAGGTGTTGGAACGAGAAGTTTC
>JAQIWH010005195.1:0-15172 GCA_034695005.1 Cryptops parisi
GAAAAGCAAATAGTGGATTAGTGGGGAGGGAGGGTAGCGGTTTAAAGAGGAATTTCCCTTTCAGACCCAAATATTTCCACTTCCTTATATTTCAAGTACTTATTAGGTACTTAAGTACAAGTACTGTAGTTTGTACTTAAATACAAGAACCAAGTACTACATAATTACAAAGTACTTAAATACAAGTGCCAAGTACTGAAAATGTACTTGTTACGTGTACTTAAGTATTCGGTACTTAAGTACTCGGTATCCCTGCTATTGTTCTACAGACTGTCCCATGTAACAGTAAACAGCCAGAGATGCGCAATGTTACCACTTTCACGTAAGGGTTCACCTAGACAAAATATTGAGTTATAATAATAATCAACGTATCGGTATTGAACAAGTCAAATTATAAACTGTTTTCAAAGATTTACATAGTTGTAGTCTTTATTTATTTAACTTGATTGCGAAGCAAGGCAAAACAGGACAATAACAACTGGATGTGTTATTTACATGATTTACAAACCAGGTTTGTGACATTCCTACTTTAAACCTGGTCTATTGGGACATTTTTTGGCTACGCCCAGACAATCAACTTGACAGGCGGCAACATTGAGAACCATTCACTAGTTTAATGCGAGACACCCTGTATGATAATTAGTAACTATTAACAGATAGTTGTGACACGCTTCTTTTCATGCATATCAAAGTGCTAATGATGACTTCAAACATGTGAATTTTTTTTAGGCAGCACAATCGAATTAAACGAAGCGATTTTTATAAGACCCACAATCCTTTTAGTCCAATGAGTAGCATATTCCGAAAGTAAAAAATCACGTGTCTTGTAAATAGTCACTTCATTCTATCACACATCAGCTTGGTAGACTGAAACACTAATATTAATACGAACTATTGGTTAACTAGATAAAATTACAGTGAATCATCTCATCAAGTTAGTTCGACCCAAAAAACCCACACAAAAAACATGGTAAGCCTTCCTTCCTGCAATACTTACGTCGTCCATTTCTTTCTGACCCTTTTTGGGTTGCTTCAGAGGTTTCTTTTTACCACCTGTGAAATTGTAAGCTTGTTAATATAATTGGTTTACATTAGTTAAGTGTTTATAACCAGAATCCTACCTTCTCTGCTGGACATTTTGATTACTTTATATTGCAAAAATAATCTCACAAATTTGAAACAACGTGCTTAACCAGCCTCTTGTGAAAAAGCTAAAGAATGAATAAGCACCAATACTTATCACCATGACTAACTTCTTCAACTCCCGATTGGTGAAAAAGGACCATGTGATACTAATTGACCAATCATAGCGTAGCTTCTAAACACTCATTGACGGGAAGTGAAAACTATGGCAAACGAAACTATCCAAAAATGATTAAATAATTTCAGAACTTTAATTTTAAAAATAATTTTTATATTAAAAATTAAAACCTACATTATAACATTATATATTTTAGATACCAATTTGTAAATTGTAAAATATTATTTATAAAATAAACACACAAAAATTAATATCACACATTATCCAATTATATATTCGAGGAGCAATGAATATTAACATTTTGCAATATAACATTGAAAATATCTATAAAAAAAGTAAAAATATATTTGATAATTTATACCCACGCAATTTTTCATAACCTCAGAATATTTTTTTAAAACTTTTATTTACAAATTTTATGTCAATTACATCTTTAATAAATAAAAATTGTCTTCTTATACTTCGCTGAAATTTGTGACCAAATATAATTTCCAAGAGTATTTTTCTAACTTCACAGTTTTCGCATCGGTATGCGTTAACAGCAATGTAGATTAAAAATTTGCAAATAAGCAAATTGATTGGTCGCAACACTCGTAAACCGCATAGAAAAAGAATACTGATGTTTCGCGGAGTCGTTTGGAAGATTATTTTTTTTTTTACATGAAATTTTTTATATGTAAAAACAAACAGAAAACATGGAAAAGTGAACAGGATAAAACAAATCTGAAAGCAATGTCGGCTCGAACGGACTAAAAAATAGAATGCGACGCATGTGACCTATTGACAAAATTTCTTACGTATATGTAACGTAACACTAAGAGTAATTAACGGTACACAAAAAAGAGGAGAAATGATCGTCACCTAGAATATAGGAGAAAATTTAAGTAACTAACACCTAATCTTGTTTACAATATTCACACACAAAAAAAAATACAAACAAAAAACACAGGGCAAATATAAAAAATTCACATTAAGCCCCTTTTTCCTTATATAAAATGACAACAGTGTAACTTTACATATAAAAATAATTTTTTCCATGTATTTTCCAAATATAAAGTGGAAGACGACACTGAAACAAGTGCTCTCAAATAACAGTATAATTCCAAAAAGAAAAACAAACAATTTTTTTCGTGTTTAAATTCATACATGGTAATGTGTACAGAGGTTACCTTTCATGCATCCACACAACTTATCAAAAACGCACACAAATGATATAGTAGTCGAGGTTTTGTTACGCTATGGTCAATAACTTTTTGTGATAAATGGACAAGGATTTGGCATTTCGATAGTTTATGATGAGAAATGAACGATATGGTAAAATGAGAAATAACTGTATCACCCCAATGCAAATGGATAGAAAAATAAAGCATAACAAAAGATAGGGAAGGGGGAGGGGAAGGAGAAATGGCAATTTTGTACGCAATTCGGAAGAACTACTTCTCAGAAATTAACGTTTTCCCGAAAGAATATTGGTCTCAAATTCAATAATAATAATAATAATAACAATAACGTTAAACTAGAAGTGGAACAAAATACTTTTGCTCAGTGGAATTTTTGTTTTGTTTTTGTGCTATGGAGCAAACACAAAATTTGAAGACTGGAAATTTCATTCTGATAAAAGTTTGTCAACGATGATTTATATTTCTTTTCGTAATTGAACATCAACTGAAGCGAGTCAGCATGCGCCAAACAAAATGGCCGTCGTACATCTTCGAAAGGACTATCCGATTTCTTTAGCACATTGAATGGTGATTAAATGCAAGCAAATTCCACATCATATGTAACACCTGTTGAGTGAAAAAAAAACAAAAGTCATTTAAATTGAAAAACATTATAAAACATTTTGTTCAGTCTCATATAAATGAAAGCATAGTTTGACAAAATAACAGACAATAATGCATGCGATATGTCAACCTTTACAAGTCAATGCATTTTTATCCCTCATTATTTTTGAAAGCAAATAACTATTTACCTATAGTGGCAGATTTAGAACAGACTTGGGGGGAGGGGGTTTCCACATAAAATTTCATGACAAATATGTCTGAAAATTACATTTGTTTTTGTGGCAAATCAAGCTGTAAATGAGTGTTTTAAGTGTTTGAAACCCCCCCCCCCAAAATGCACAATTTTTTGTCGTCTTTTTTTTGCCATGAAAACATCCAAATAGCATTAAACATGTCAATAAACATATAATAATGTGTTCTGAAATGGGTTTGAACCTCCTTAACTCCTCCCATGAATTCACCAGTTGAGTATAAGCTTTGAATTACTATACACAGCTAATGCAAAAATTACATCCTAGACAGTAGCAGACAACAAAACTGCGATTAAGAGATTGAAATTCAATCCAAAATAAGGGGTACAAAGAATACTGCATTAAACATCAATTTAGCCTTTCTCATCCTTTTTACCCATGTACTTGTTAGTACAGGGTGTCCCAACATGAGATGTCAACATTTCAACGCATACAATTTAGAGGTACATAAGCAAACCTGAATATGGAAATGATAGTGAACCTATCCGATCTTCATAAAACAAAACAAAGTGCACCTCTACATGGATG
This sequence comes from Cryptops parisi, assembly GCA_034695005.1. NCBI lineage: Eukaryota > Metazoa > Arthropoda > Chilopoda > Scolopendromorpha > Cryptopidae > Cryptops > Cryptops parisi. The sequence goes on from JAQIWH010005195.1 coordinate 3,825, forward strand.
CCTTTGTGGTACGAAAAATATCTAGGTGGAAGTCTATCTCACGCCATGTAATCTGAATTTGCATTCCACACACAACCTGTACCTGTGCTCGGAGTTGTCATTTTGGAAATTGACTGACTGCAGTGCCACAGACTCCACAACAAAAATAACACAAGCTTTTCCTACATGAACTTTTCAAGTTCCTGCTTGTATTCCACCAAGCATCACATTTGTATAGCTTGATATGTAAGATGTTTCCAAATGTTGACATCTCATGATTGACACCCTGCAGTTTGTGAATGCTTCTAGAGCCCGTATTAGACTAATTGAATCTATTTTTTATAATGAAGTAATCTTCACTATTGTGTATGTACTAGATAGTACTGCACTACCTGGATGAAAATATTATCTATCGAGAAAGTAGCGCCATCTAGTAACTGAATCTGGAAGACAATCCAACTAGTATTATTTTACCATTTAAATAACTTTCTGAAATTGAAAAAACAAAAAAATTCTACCAACCACAAAATAAAAAATTACCAGCCACATACACTCCAAAACATGATTAAAAAACAAGGGGAATAACAGCAAATAACAGCGCATGGGATAACAGTAATTGAGATTGGCATCATTTATTGGTTGTGATTTGTTAAGTTTCAGGAATACCAATCTCTGCATGCTTTCACTTTATGGAGAAAAAAAATGGGACCATATTCATATTACCTGCAAACGAGAAAGCTAGAAAAGCCCACATTCTTTTAGATTGTTCTTAATGATCACATCCGTCACAGCATCAAAAACAAACTGAATGTTGCTAGTGTCCGTGGCACAAGTGAAATGTGTGTAGATTTCTTTCTCATCTTTGCGTTTGTTTAGATTTTCAAATTTCATTTGTATGTAGGCAGCTGCTTCCTCGTAAGAATTATTGCCTGTAAAGTTCAATTTAAAAATGCATTAAATACAAGCAGCACCAGCAAAAAAAACCTACATCAAAATGGTGAACAAGTCTCCAGTAATATATAATACCTGCGTATTCATTAAAGCAGATCGTCAATGGTGATTTTGAAATCTTCTCTTCGAACAGATCCTTCTTGTTCAAAAACAAAATGATCGAGGTCTCCACAAACCACTTGTTGTTGCAGATGGAATCAAACAGCTTCATGCTTTCAATCATTCGATTCTGTCAGGATATTCAACAAAACTTTATCAGATAACATCCAGTTATAGACCATTAGAAAGAACAACTACAACATCGGTATGACAACTGTAACACTTACCATTTCTTCATCTTCAGCTAAAACAAGATCGTAGCCACTCAACGCCACGCAAAAAATGATTGCCGTAACACCTTCGAAGCAATGAATCCACTTTTTTCGTTCAGAACGCTGACCACCCACATCAAACATTCTATAAAACAAATAATGAAAAACGTGTAAAAGACCAATGTATCGGATACAGTGCAATTTGGATTGTGCCATTATGTTGATCATACTTGAAATGCAAGTTTTTGAATGTGAAATGAGTTTCGACAATGCCTGTGGTCTTGACCCGTGTCCTTAAAACATCTTGTTGTGTTGGAATGTATCCAGAGGCAGATATACGATCTAATGCATTCAGGTAGCTGCAAATTTAAATAACAAAACAAAAATAACATAAAAATAAAATATTTACCATTTGGCGAATCGCAAATAATCATAAAGGATGAAGAACACTCACAAAGAAGCGGAATCGTTGAGTTGATATTCCCGAGATCGAGAGAAGCAGTGTTGGACACCTGGATCCTGCCAGAGCCGCTTCATGATTTGTGCTAATTCAGGTGTTAATTCTCCTTCATCAGCAGCACTTGCCAACGTGAAAAACTGCCTAGCATCATCCTATATGAAAAAAAAATCCCAAGCATTAGAGACAAGGTTGTCGTTGAATTGGGTTTCGACCAGGTTACCGTTACCTAGCAAAATTCCTGGTTAGAGCAATGCAGTTGTTAAAAAAAACAAAGAAATAAAAAGACTCGCCGTTTGTCCACTGTTGCCAAATTCGATTTTTAGTTGACCCATGGCACGGATGATTGCCATCAAGCTCTGAATCGTGTTGCTGTAGACCACTGGCCTGTATTGTTCACATTCTTCTTTCGAGTACCCAGTTTCGTGAATAATTCTAAATACAAATAAAAAATAATGAAACCAAATCAACCGACATTCAAATGGACAGATGAAATATAGGAACATTGCTTACTTCATCTGCTTCACTATTGTACTCTTTCCTGATTCTCCAGCACCTGATATGATAAAAAAAAGCAACGTCTTAGTTTCATCAAATTTGATGTTGAAAATGGGTTCATATATCAATAATAATAATAATAATAATAATAATAAAAAATTGCTTCATCTGTGGTCACCAAGAAAGGTCATTTTTATGAACATAAAATTTACTACTGTCAATGTACTGTACGTTTTCATTCGTATTCAGCAACCATAAAGGCACTTTTAAATAACTATGCACTATTACATATCTACTTCACACATTTCACAAAACTCTTAAATCTGATACTCATTTGTAAAAATTTCGTAAAAATACTGTTCAACAGCATAGCGTGGACATTTCATCAATTTCTAACGTAATAAATTAACAAAACGTTTAGTCAATACTGAAATAGCAGAAAACAAATTCGTGTGAAAACCAAAATGGCAGCTCCATAAATGGGGATACAAAATTATTTTCAAAAATAATTCTGTAAGTTATTTTTTAATACATCTTTTTATATCCAGTTTTGTATTTGCACACAAATGTGGCCTCACACCTACGTAAGGCAAACTAAAATAAAAACAATGTGCAACATGTACTGTATATCCACCAGCTTGAAAACATTTGTTCATGGCATACAATTATAGTCGAGTTCAAGATTTTAGTCAATTTTTGTAAGAATACGATTAAATTATTTTCATGATGCAAATTAAAAAATTCTATTACTACTTAAATTAATTCATATTTGGGCATATTTTTAGTCATGCCTACGATTTATAACATTCGTATTTTACTTTAAACAACACATGTGTAACATTAAAAATTTGGGTTAAATTCCTGACAGATGTTAGTTTCTACTAATACATTTTATTCCTGAAAGTTGACCGCCTAGAAAGGAAATGTAGATGCCGCCAGATATGTTCCTGCGAAACTTCCGTATTTTACATTGGTGTTCCTGCTTTCATCAGGTTGTTAAGATATAGACTATGTGTATTTAAATATATAATAGCACGGTATTGTTAAACAGAATTTTTTCCCTCAGCTTAAAAAAATAGAATATGCCAAATGCACAATACTAACAACCCACAGGTTATTTTGACCACTTAAAATACACTGACGATTCAAGGCTGCAACGTGTCACGTTGGGAGATATTCTACGTAGAACGCACATCGCTTACACCAAACACAGATGTCAATCTAGTTAACGCTTCATTCAATTAAGAGATTGTATAACTACGTTGGATCATTTGATCAAACCACTGTAGCACTCTCGACATTATCAGGATGTCGAAAGATTTAGCATGTGGAGGATGTTGATTAAAAAATGTCAAATAATAAAAAATAAAAAAAAAAGTTAATAATAATAATACAGTACATGATTATCTAATGTGTAACGAATGAGATAAAGTTGCCAAACAAATACTACATTTTAGCTAGCTGCAGCAATAATTATCGACGACTAGAAACGGCTTTGTGCGAACAACTTGAAAACCTAATACGCGGAAAGTTCTGGTAGCATGCCTACTTGTCATACCAAATGGTTATTGTAATAAAATAGGAATACTTGTTGTATATTTATAGCAACAAGTGTAAAAACAATTTTTCTACCAACAGTGTAACGAATTGGCTCACCGTTCTGAGTAGTACAGGGTCGTGTACAAATTAGAATAAACAAATCAATATTTATTGTATTACCAGTAAAATATATGAACGAGTAAGTTATTTATTTGCAATATTATATTCAATGTCCTCCAGTTTCTTCATTACAAAACACATTACTCAATAGAGCCAATCGCAGCTTAAATTTCATTTCGGCTGATTCTTACGTGCATCTGATAATCGGGGTGCATCCTATATAATTGAAGGCTTGCCCGGAATAACGTTGCATATAACAATTCGTAGTTTTCAGTAAAAGAAGTATTCAGCAACACACCGATGGTCACCTATTAGGTGCCCAATTTCAAAGTGATATAGGTATGTTTTTGATAGGTATGAGGTTTGTCCATCAACAGCACTAGCTAGGCCCATATATGAGACACATTTTCCCATAATAATCTCAATATTAAATCTTTGTAACATACGTTATTCCAGGCAAGCCTTCAATTCATTTTTTGCTCAAATCTCTAAAAGTGGCGTCTTATATTCGATATTTCATTTTAATACTATCCAATTTTCTTTTTTCAATAGATAATGACATAAAATACATAATTTTAGATCTGTACACAATTTCACATCAATATGATTCTTTAAAATATAACGAACTATTTAGTAATAAGCCGCACTTTGTTTTGTTTTTTTATACAAAAATGGCATTTTTTTGGCATCAGAGTATTCCTCAGTAATTTACTAGTTACTTCACTATTTCCTGGATTTTCCAGAAAATGGCAGCATAATATATATATACCAGAATCACCACCTTGTTGCTCAGTATAGGATGCTATGGAGTTTTTCACCAGAAAAATAATTCTACTGAAAAAATTTGAAAAGCAAAATTTATCACTATGTTGCCCGAAGCCCTTCATACAGTTGATAATTCATGATGTTCGAAATAAGTGAAGAACAATTACTAGTTTTATTTATATACTACTTTGCCTTTAAAGCAAATTCCTCTTAACCTCTTACTTGACACTAACTATTCAGTAACGACAAAGAAAAAAAAATTAGTAATAAAACAAAAAAAAAAAAATAGCCAAGATTTCATGGGTCAAGTTCAGTTGATGTCCAATTGAACTCCTTGAACGAAATGTTTCAGTGCATTACCTTCAATGCATTTATCATCCAATGAAGAGAAACATGATGAATTCTAATTGAATTCAAAGTGATCCAATTCTGCTCGTAATATGATTGTGCAGTGTGTAAATTGAATAACCAAAGGAATTTTCATTATCATCTTAATGCACCATTCATACATCTTTCAATTGCAACAGTAAACCCCTTTTTCAATTTTACAAAATCATTCGAGTTACAGTAAGTAATGCAAACGATTTTTTTATACGTTTACTTTACATTCACTACTAAACTAATATTTACCTACATTTCATTTTTATTTGTGAGAACATAATGGAGTGACGACCCGCGATGTTTGATTTTTCATCTCTAGTTCTCCAATTTGAAGAACTATATGGTGGCCTCTTCATTTTTGTTAAATTATTCACAACTTAAGATGTAAAATTTGTCACTAAATGCAAACTTGCAGAAAATAATGATGGCCTTGGAAAGAATAAACTGTGCAATTTCCTCTACACGTGAGTTCATAATATGATTAACAGTAAAAAAAAAAATACATCCAAGGAAATTTAATTACAACTAACAACTAAAATATAAACGACTGACAAAAAATTATAATAAAAAAGGTTATTATGTAAGTGCATTGTTCTTTCACCTTCATCGCTTCCAAACAAAATGCAAAACTCATACGAATGCCCAATTCTCACAAATCACATTTTGACATATTAATTTTAAAAACCATGTTGACGATTTGAAACAAGGTATAGCATCATAGCATGTTCACATTACAAGATTTTAAAAGTGTATTTCATCACACGACGCTTATTTCAATGAGTAAACTGCATACTAATGCACATAAATTGTGTAATCTGTTTTTTTAAGTGTTAATACAGTGAAATCCGGTTATTGTTATCATCTTTGGACTTGTGCTTTTTGATAACAATAGCTGGCTGATAACATTAAACAATGAAAACAGTGTCTTAGGGTCAATTAATAATGATAACAATAGCCGCAACATTATCCGTAATTATAATAGCCGGATTCCACTGTATATAGGTTACACAATTTTCAATAGATGAACAATTTAAAATATAGACCATGTACCAATTTTTAAAATATAAAAATCATAAGATATATTATATAAGCGCATTTCTTCTTTCGTCATCACCAAACAAAATATAAACAAACTGATATAAATATCAAATTCATACAAATTCTTTTTGATATTAAATTTTAAAATCTATCTACATGATTACAAACAAGTTATGGGATTATTGCATTGCACATTATAAGATTTAAAGTGTATTTCATCACATGACACTTGTATATTAATAAACGTACGTCATTCTAACCCACATAATTAAGTAATGCTAGTTTTTTTTTAGTGCCAATATATACAACAAAATTATCGATAAATTAAAATAAACATCCATCCAAGTGCTTCCCAGTAATGAGATACTTAAAACTGGCAGCCAAAAAAAAACCAACTTGTTTTTTAAAGGAATGTAATCTCAAATTCACGATTTTAGGTTCGGTTAACCGTTACACGAACCGCTCGATGATATTCAAGTAAAGTAACCGTTTAAATCGAAATCATCGGACGGTTAGATTATGTTGTCTAACCAGACAAACCAATTTCAAACTAGAAATAATCTTTACAGCGATAAATGCTTGTGTACTTTTCCTCTATGGTACCATGTATGGCACGTTGAACTGGTTTAATATGTATTTTTTTTTATAACCTTACCATTTTAACATTAAACAGAAACAAGTTCAACACTTAAAAGAAAAACACTATACATCACTTTCATCTTTCACTCTCAAAAACACTGTCCATTTATTTTTTGCCAAAATAAACACTTTTCCTTCAACAAGCCCATATCCAATTTCCTTCACTCCAAGAAACCGATGACGTCATTTGAGCACGGCCTTCGCAATATTCGCATTTAACCGTAACCTAGACCTTTTTTGCAACTACTTTCTCTACTAAACTGAGATAGATAAAGACAGCTATCATTCGAATGACACATAACTAAATTAAAGTTTCTGTTTAAAGCAACATTTTTAAGTAGGTACGGTTGAGCAACTCGTGATGAAACATCTTTTGAGGATAAAAAAATGACCATGGCTACCTGTCGGGTATCTCCACCCATTTTTTCGTCTTCTTCTTCTTCTAATAATAATAATACTTACCAAGAAGTAGTAGTTTCACTTCACTGGCAGCTCGTTCTCTATCCGCTCGAAGATCTTTATCGATTTTCTTCGATCTTTCAGCAGCTTCTTTATCAGCCGCTGAACTCACCGCACAACCCATGGTGAGCTCTCGAAACACAAAATCTAACAAGTCCCTTCGTTTTTTTTTCCTCGCCTTCTTGCTTGTTGACCAAAAGGTCCACGACGAACGTTTTTCAAGTTCACCTGGAAATAAGACGGAGGTGTGTATTCCTTCTCGACTATAAGTTACAACTGGTATAAAATATTAGTAGTGAAAGCCAATAAGGTTTGGTTCGTTTAGTTTTGTTACCTTAAAAAAAAAATCAATCGCCTTCCAATTTGCTGTCTGTGTCACTCTCAGCACCCGCCTACCTTCTACGGATTCAAACTTTTCTGCTAAGCAGGAAATACGTCATAACTGTCGTGCCATTCGTGAATTCGTTTCCATGCATAAATGACGTCACGATGTTAAAAAAAAACAAAAAGAGCATAGTAACTCTGAAGGCAGTGAAATTTTTCTCTAAAATGAACTGAATTTGTTTATTTAAAAAAAGTATATAAACTAAATAAAGATCAATGGGAAACAAAGTTGTTGAAGTTATAATGCAATTTCATTTCCAATACTTTTACTTAAATGTTTTAGACCAACTTTAGTCCCTTCAAGAAGTCTTTTCCAATAAAGTTAAAGCAAATTTTTCATGATTATGAAAGGGATTTCTCTACAACTTCTAAAAAACTACAAAAACGAAAACATTAATAAATAAAAAAAACAGCAATTGAGAATTTAACCTCAAGGCAATTTCACTTCTCATAACTTAGCTTTTAGAATTCTAGTGAAAGCAAATCTCACTTTTTAGAAATATTAATTACGATAGGGTTTACAGTTTTCGATTACGTTCTACATTGACAGCATGGCACACTTTGGACGCTTTTAGCATGAAAACCGTAAAGATAGTTAATAATGTGTATAGGGTCTATGCAAGTTACAAGGGTACTTTCCGGTTATAGCGAGGCCTGTCTAATGTTGCTATTTGCTTATGGGTTCATTTTGCAAGTTAGGTCAGGAAAAACAACAAAACGCATTAAATGTATGATTTGGTTTTGTTTTCCTAATGTAACCTGCAAAATAAACCCATAACCAAGTACAAGCAAATACCAGCATCAGACGGGCCTTGCTATAACCGCAAAGTACCGTTACAAGTTATCAACTTGGGTTTTTGCACCAGAAGCATCGAAAGTGAACATGATTTTTGTATGTACAGAATATTCATTTACTATCATTTCGGTTTGTTTTAGATCAAGCTGTATCACGCATCTTATTATATCCACAAGTGAAAACATTTAAAATACTGAACTGTTTTTTTGTAGCGATTTTCACTTTTCGAAGGGTTGTGGAACACGTAACCTGCCATGCAAGCCTACTGTACTGAAAATAATGAAAAATAAAATACCAATAACGAAATTAAATGTGAACATTGCCCAAAGCAATGCACTTTCTTCTAATTGCTGATTAATTTTTATTGCAAAAACAAACAAAACTTTGAAAAAAAAAATAAAATAACTTATAGACTAGCTTTGAAGCTGACTTCATAAGAACGTACTTGTAAAAATAAAATAAAACACAATTCACCAAACATTTGAAACTTTCTATTGAATGATTTTCTTGAAATGACTATACAGTGGCTTTTTAAATTATTAAAAAACAAAATCTTTCTGAATGTATTCAAACATCTTGTTGAACTGCACTTTTTGGAAGTTTTTCCTAAATTGTTTTACAGGTTCCGTTATTCACACATCAGAACTTGCTGTATAATTTAAAATTCACTATAGTGTACAGATCTAACGGGTTGTAAACATGTTTATGCGCTAGAGCCATCCATTAGCTGAGAGCATTATTTATCTGTAAATAAATATACTATATGTACAAGAAAACAACAATAAAATTTCTATATACAAAAGCAGCAAAAATTATTCTATTCAATGCAAAAAATGACAAAAAAAAAAAACAGACAAAAAACGCATTGGAGTTTCTTCTGTCATGTTTGCTGTCATGACCAGCATACATATCACATTTGTAGTTCATACCATTAATACTGCAGTTCATGTCTCAAAGGCACATTTTTGTTTTTTTTATGAACACTGTGTGTAAGTGGTCACCATGTTTCCCACCCTCTGGGTAACAGTTCTACACGATCTTCCTCCTGAAAAAGTAAAATTTCATTCAGCTTGTGATTGAAATTGCAAATGATTGAACGCAGCTACAGGTGTGAGTGTCAAAAATGAGAGTGATAAGAACCCGCCAAATACACCTGTGAGTGTTAAAAATGAGAGTAATAAGAACCTGAGTGCGCGTGTCCCGCTTGTTGATAATGTGATCGATGTTGCCTTTGTCCTCCGAAATGTGAACCAAAGAATGAATCGCCAGATCCAAATCGATCATTGTCAAAACCAAAGTTAGAAAAGGGGTCTTCCTCTTGATCTCCAAAGAAATTACCATTATCAAAAAATCCATCATTGCCTGAAAAACAAAAACAGGTCAATGATTAATCCAACTGTTTACAAGTGGACCCACCAAAAAAATTGCATTTTAAAAAATAATAATAATTGTCGATCGTTAGCAGTAATTCAAATTTGGTCGAAAATTCAAAATTCCATAGACAACAAAAAACAAAGAGACCACATTTAGACAACAAAGCCAAAACGTGTTAAAATAGACATTGTTTAATTAGTCTGTATTTACAGAAGAAAACATGGATCAAATGATTGGTTACAAGGAAACACTGGTTAATTAGTCTGTTTACAGAAATGGGATTAAAAACAACTACAAGAAATATTGTAAAAACTTGGTTAGGATTGTGACTTTCATAACAACTCCGCAAACATAACGAATAGTGGAGTAGCCATCACCATAGTCGAAAGCTGAAAGTAGTAGTTTGAAAATCATGTCACTTGAAACAGTTTTGGTGCATTTTGTTTCATAGAATTTTATGAAATAAAAGAGACTCATAATCTTATGTGTGCAGTGTGATCACTTCAACAACATAGAATGACAACATTAAAGTATTTCAATTGCAAATACTTCTTTATACAGGGTGTAGCTGAAAGATCGAGTCAAATTTTCACCACACATGCTACACATCCAAAACAAAACAAAGGAAAAACTCCATCTGAGATAAACACAGGATGAAGTCACAAATGCAAAACCTATTGTCTTGGTTTGGTTTGATAAGTGGCATTTGCGATTGAAATTTGACTGACTTTTCAGGAACACCCTGTATGCGCACAGTGGGGGCCCAGAGGATTTGCAGTTATTCGTTACACGGAAATGCATAATTTGTACAAAAAGATAATGTGTTATTTTGAAGAGGAGTGTTTATTCTGAAATCCAATCACCAACCACCGAGACTAACGTACATACCTCCAAAGTGAAACTGGTATTGGCCACCTTGTTGCTGTCGTTGAGATCCACCACGGCGATGACTCTGTTGATCGTACGAGTCTTCGAAATGTTTGAAAAGGTCATCGAAATCCCTGAATTGGAATCCATAATGGCCGTGGTGACCGTTTCCGTTGCCTTCAAATGCCGAAGCACCAAACTGATCGTATTTGCTTCGCTTATCGGAATCGGAGAGAATTTCATAAGCTGCATGAAGAAAATGTTCAATTATGTTACAAGTGTGTCATCATTTTAAAAGTGTATTGATACGTAAGCAGCAAAAAAAAAAAAAATGACAAACCTTGAGCTATTTTCTGGAATTTTTCTTCCGCGCCATCTTCTTTGTTTTTATCAGGATGATATTTCATGGCGAGTTTTCGAAACGCTTTCTTGATCTGTCGATCCGTTGCATCTCGCTTCACTCCAAGAACGTCGTAATAGTCACCGCTCTCGGCAACAACAACGACGACGTTTAATACAGTAGCCAGAACAGAAACCAAAAACACTAATAGGCAATCGATCTTCATAATGGAAACCTAAAATGAAAAATGAAAATTAACGCCGAAAAAGTTTTATGCCTACAAAACTATACTTTAGGCACAGGGTTTCCGTAAGTACGTACTTAAGTACAAGTACTTTCTGAATAGGTACTTTAAAGTGCTTTAAAATACAAATACCAAGTACGGCTCAATAAATGTACTTAAGGCCAAGTACCAAGTATACGGTACTTAAGTACAAGTACATTACCAAG
>JAQIWH010005196.1:0-15172 GCA_034695005.1 Cryptops parisi
CACAGTGATCACCTAGCTCGCCCCTTGACTGCCTCAAGCTAATTCTGTGTCAGCTTATGTGAAATGGAGTATAGTAGGTTTTCTTAAATTCTTATCTACTACTCCATTATGTTTCATAATTTTGGTTAGTTTTTTGAATATATATTTTACAGCAGTTATTAACTCATTATGTCATGCCCTTCATTTATAACTTCCAGTTTACAATTAATAAATGATGGTAAAAATGTAAATAATGTTTGTACTGGTACGTTTCTTTTAATACACAAGTGTTTTTTATACACAATAGTTTTAAAATCTTGCGCTGTTCGTTAAAAACTCAAAACTACTAAATAGAAAAACTGTTTATGAATTTGTTAATTGATAGTTGTTTTAACAACATCATCATGAACACATCATGGTTGAATTTTATCTGTTCAGCTTGATTTTGTTCCGCATTATAAACCCAGTAGTATATTCTATGAAAAAAAAATGAATAATAAAGTTATAGTACATTACTACATCTTTGGCAAAATCAATTGAAAACGTATAGTGAATGCGACGAACAACTATACAGGATGACACAAAAGTCTAGTCACGGCTTTTAAAAATCGCGAAAACCATTAGTGATATGAAAAAACTATATGGTAATCTACATCGGCTATCCGATGACGGTACCAGAAATGACACTGGGTCATTTTCAAGGTTATCCAATTATTAATTTCTTTACCATGCATCCTGCACTCCTTATGTGATTTTGAAAAATGAGGGTATTTACGAAATAATGTCAACGCATCAAACAGATCGAAAATCGACCGGTAAAAACGGAAATTACAGGCGAAAGAAGAACGGTGAAACAGGAAAGTTAGCAGGAGCAGCCACAACAAACATAGTCTACTTGACAATGTATTAGTGGAAAAGCGGTGAAAAGTTTTGGGAACACCTATTTGACTGATGCGTTAACTCGTACATCAGTTTAACAGGTTTTTCCACAACTTTTTTTTACCACTTTTTCGCTTATTCGTTGTCAGGTAGGCCATGTTGTTGCAGCTGCCCCAGAGTTTATTTTCCTGTAACTTTTGTTTTTACCGGTCGATTTTTGATCTGTTTGATGCGTTGGCATTATTTGTGAATATCTTCATCTTTCTAAATAACATGTGTGGGGTGAATATTAAGAAAGTTAATTGGATGACGCCATTGAAAATGATTTTGAAGGTCACTTCCGGTAACGTCATTGGATAGCCCATGGCCGGTATACATTACAATAGATTTATGATTGATCTATTGAATAGATCAATCATAATTTTTACATCACTAATATTTTCGCGATATTTAGCTGTGACCAGACGTTGTCTCATCCCTCTGTATTATTTCATCTGAACCTCTGCGCTAAGTCATGTTGGCAGGACAGTTTTCTTACCTGTTCATAAGGTGATAACAGTAATTTGGGCGTAACGATGACACTTCTTACACAACTTTCGTTTATTCCATGGAAATTCCAAGTGAGTATCGTCCAAATAGTTGTACAAGAACTTTTTTCCACAATTTTCGACGGTTTTTACGACAGTCGTTGCTTTCCGGTAACAAGGTAACCACGAGGACAAAAGCATGTAATGCAGTTTTTTACCGAAACCTGAATCGCGAATGGCATTTTCCGAACCCATCATGACGTCGTCACTGTTGGTGTGGTCCACGAAAACTTGGAAAACGTACACCTGAGGTCGTATGTAACATCGTTTCACTGTCATCTGTGAAAGTTGAAAAAAAAATAATAATAAACAACAGTAGGGAAAGTTGCGAGACGATATTGTGTTGATATAAAATTGACGATTTTCAATAACGTTATACAATGGTACATTAAGCATATTCGTCTCCCACTCGTGCCGTGTGGGTTCAGTTTAGGGTCTGACACTGCGGGGGCAGGTTTTCTCGGGGCACTCCCGTTTCCTCCTGCATCATAAAACCCTGTTCCATGTTTATCATGCCCATCTCATCATCATTTCTGTATTTCCAAATGATATTATTTTGTATTAAATAAAGTCTGAGGGCCAAATGACATAGCTGTAAAAGCCAGTCAGTGCCCTCGTTAAACTCAAAGTACCTACCTAAGCACGTATTACTGACAAAAATTCACCATAGTGAAAACTAAAATAAAACAAGTCTGAATGATCCAAGTGACGAGTTTTAACCTCTGTCAATGTTACACTCACCTTGGAAACGAAACTGTAATTATCTTGGATTTGAAGCTGCCCATCTTGAGGTATCCAAAGATTTCTGGCTATATGTCGCCAATAATTATCGACGTAACGACAACAGTCGTCTCGAGCCGAGAACAGCCAATAAGCCGTGTCATTACTTGACGACCGAGATCTCCACGGTGGTCGCGGAATAATCATACTCAATGATTCCATGTCTCTGAGGAGAAAAATAGATGATAAGAACGTTTCACTCCTTACCATATACAGGGTGTTTGACAGAGGGGGTTGGCAGAAGACCATTAATTTTCTCATAGAATACTTTAGTATACTATGTAAATAGAAGTACATGTACGTCCAATATTTATCAATCTGAAATTCGCACAAAAATCGAAGATAAACTGTATGTTGACAATATACAATTATACACTCACGGTGGCATTCTGGACGGTATGTTGATTTGCATCCAAGTTTCAATGTCGCATCCACTGCTGCTGTTGTATTTGATGATTGTGTGATTTTTTAACATTAGCAACAACATTAATCACACTATGGTAAAACAGATACATACACACAGATCATAAAAGCCAAATGATCGATCAGTTATGTTGCCCCAACATCATCCGAACAGTCCTTTTTGTGACAACAGTATATTTGTACCACGTGACCAAACTGCTTCGCTAATGGTTAATGCGCAAGCGATTTACGATAAATTTACCAAACAATAAATCACGAAGCTGTTTGGACACGTGGTACAGAATACTGATGTCATAAAAATGGCTGTTTCGTAACATTTGACGTATAAAAGTAATCTCATGTTTAGACCTTGCTCCGTATCGTCAACTACAGCATCCAGGTAGTTAAGATCATGCAAATCTAACACCTTCCGATAGCGAAGGCACTTGTCGCACACCTGCTCCCGGTCCCATGGCACCTTGTACACCACCCCCTGATACAATGCATTCCCTTGGTTGTTCAACATTTGATGTGTTCGCGGAAGTATGTTTGTAATGGAACTGGTGGCCACAACGGATTCCCCATTTATGTCGTCTTCGATGAAAAATTGCATTCGACTTCCGAATCCGATGTCGCGAATCAGTTTTTCCATAGCGACCGTTTGTTCGAAATCGTCCGGATCTCGCAAGAAGATCTTGAAACAGTATCCCTGTGCTCGTTCATACGTCCGTTGGATTTCTACCTGTTGAAACGTGTACACGTGTAATTATGATACTGTTTAAAAGTAAAAGACCAAATGTCATACCCTAGCCGTCTCTTTCCGAAATCATCCGAACAGTCAGTTTGTGACGTTGGTATGTTTTTACATCACGTGATAAATCAGTTTTGCGATTGATTGGTTGTTTGCGCTTTAACCGTCTACGAAGCGGTTTGATCACATGGTATAGACTTGCTGACTGGTGTCAGAAAAATGACTGTTCCGACCATCAAGCAGAACCATTGATTGGTCCACAATATTAATCTTCGATAGCCAAATGTTTTTATATTAATTAATTATTTATTGAAATCATTTATAATAATAATTGCTTCGCCCTAATTTCTAAAATAGTCGTAAATAAAAAATCTATTTACGTCATAGAAAAATCATTTATTATTAATCAAAAAGTGATTGAAAAATGGCATCCCTTACTTTCGATACGTGATTCTTTCGTGGCAGTGTAGCTGCTAATGTCTTGCATGTCTCGTAGTGTCTAGTTCCGAACATTACATGTACCCATTGGGTCCAGTAGTTGAAAACATGGTTACAGCAGTTATTTTGAGTGAACACTTTCCAGTAGCCGTATCGCTCTGTTGGACGTGTCAACCAGTGGGGTGCGATAACCATTTTAACGGTTTTTCTGTAAAAAAAATTATAAAATACAGAATAAACGAAAATCGTCTTTACAATTGAGGAGTTGTTGGTGGAACAACGTTTTACCTCAAAAAATGTAGTTTTGAGAAAAGGGCTAAAAAAAAAATTGTCACCTTCAAATTTAAGATTAAAAAAACATTCCTGTCAACTGTCTGTTTATAGAAGGAAAATAAACAGGTTTTGCAAAAAATGTATTAACTTTAGTTGACAATCCTCAAGTTACGGGCTAATATAAAAATGCAATGACGTCGTTGTTCCAAATATCGTGCTAATTAATAAATGCGTTATTTTTCCAAAGATAGGTATCTTAAGATTTAATGCATTCCGTTGTAAGGAGTGAGTATACTTCAAATATACTTTATATTACCAATATACTTACTCAGTTTAAATTTTGGTAATTGGACATGATCTTTATATGAAATGTGTTAAACTTACGAAGGCATACGGACAGGATTATTCTCTCTCAACCAATCGTTTATGGTGTCAGTTGTCGCATTTTGTAAATCATATCGGATACAGACTTTTTTACAACTAGCAATCTTAATTTTCGAATATTGCTGTAATGATGATAGGTTAATAACGTCGTGTGCTTCCGCCATTGAGGTGTCGTTAAATTCACTGTTATAACATTTAGCCCAACTGCAACTTCAAGAAAACCACGTGGTTAAGATGAAGGCGAAAAAAGCAACAACCCTTGGGATCATTGTTGGTTGAAATGGTACAGTCCGAATTCGGAAAAACGCGAGTTTTTTTGTTTTTTTTGCTAAATTAATTTAAAACATGTTGGTACTTAGCTGAGAGGCCCACTTGTGACGCTATTGGCTTGTGGTATGGCGTGTTGGTGGCTTATTTATTTATTTTGTTAGATCCTTTCCTGTTATAGCCGGCGCGAGTCTGAGTTGCTATTTGATTGTACTTGGTTATGGGTTTATTTTGCAGGTTAGGTTAGGAAAACAAAACAATATCATACATTTAATACGTTTTATTTGTTTTTCTCACCTAAACTGCAAAATAAACCCAGTACAAAGCAAATATCAACATCAGACTCGTCCCGGTTATAACAGAAAAGGACTTTCTTTTATTTTATTCTTGATAGTAAACTTACAAAGGTCATCATACTTAATATGATGTACCGTGTTCGACATTCGTGGTTTCAACGACTTATCCCAGCATGCCTATCGGAACTGAATAAATTTTATTCCCAATCCAACTCCAACGTCGTGAATCATCAATTCCGAACATATTGTGGTCACATTATCCGGGTTTTTCACTCTTCCGGAAACGAAAGAATCCTTAGCAACTGCCCGACCTTAAACTATTAACAAATTTTTTTGTCTACTCGGTATAAGTATAACATACGCCATCATCTCATTGTTAGGATTCTATCACGTGGATATTGTTTACACCCACGTCGCCATGGTTAACTCTGTGGATATAAAGTGTGCAGCATACCTAAGCATTTTATCTACGTACGTACGTACGCTAAATAAATGTTACAATCTATTAAGATCAGTTGATTTCGCGAATTGCGTAGTTAATATACAAGAAAAAATGTGAAGATTCACGTGTAGTAAGTAACTTCGAAGAGTCACCATGTTGTGATCTGTGCTGAATAATTAGCTGTACTTACGCGTTACGTTGTGTCTGGTGGCAAATATGATGTTAGTCGAATAATACCAGTACTTGTTAACCTTTGACGACACAATCCTTTGCACAAACCTTGCCAGAAGCTAACTCGTATTAATTTCATCACTCGACACTCAGTGCGATACAATGGCTATTCCAATTAGATGAGCTATAGAAATGATAGCTTCAATATAACAAAGTGATTAAATTCAGTTTTTATTCCGTTCATCGCAGAATGAAAAACGTACAAGAAGGAAAAACATCATATAAGGAAAATGCAAAGAGAAACCACAAATCTTTAAAATGGAAGATTCAGCATCATTGACGTGAAGATTGTTAATAACAACACCAATGATGGGATGTCCGTGACTGTAGTTTGAAGCATAGGACAATCACAATGCGAAGGTAAAAAAATTTATTTTTATTATTATTGTTATTGTTAGTAGTCGGGAGTAACCCAACTTTTTTCGATGGACGGCAAATTGAAATAAAGAACGTCAAAACCTATCGTTTTGCACGAGAAACCAATTCAGTAATTATATAAATAATACTAAGGTTTAAGTACTATTACAAGTAGATTTCATAAATTCTGAACTACTACTACATTAGGTTTCATAATTTTGGTTAGTTTTTTAGTATCATATTTTACGCGGTGTTATTTACCTATTACTGTATCTCGTAGCCTTTATTCATAACTTCGTTTGTTATTTATAAATAATGATAAAACATGTAAATAATGTTTGTACTAGTATATATTTTTTTATAATACACAATAGTGTTTTAATACACAAGGCTTAAAATTATTTTGCGGTACGGTACCTTATTTAGAAATTACAATAATTACAATAAATTACAATAAATTAAAAAACTTTATATAAAATTTGTTATTTGATAGCCATTTTAAAAATAATATGTTAATCGTGGTTCTAACGTTGAGATTTACATCTGCTGAAGTTGAAGTTGAGCCGCATTATAAATCCAGTAGTATACTATGCAAAACAAATAATAAATTAATAATACATTTCTGTAATGGCACTCTTTTTATAAGTGACAAGCCGCTCGGGGCGCTAGTGGTGGCATTGATCGATCATTTTTTAAAGTTTTGTTGTTGCGCAGCTCGGAACTAATTATTGTCATCGTGGAACTCACTGTTGATACACAACAATCGATTACGCATGCCCGCATTAGCCACCACTATCGCCACGAGCGGCTTGCCACTTATAAGAAGTAATATCTATCTAACAAACATTACTTATATTTTAATGTTTGTTGTTTAAACTTTCTCACGTTGTTGTGGTAATCCTAGGAGATAACCACAACAACGCGAGGCCTGAAGATAAACAAAAAGCGTTCATCACATTCACACTGCACAGATCTGGTTAATTATTACTATCAATTTTATCCGTACTTGAGCGTTACTCAAATCCTAAAATTGCCATGGTAATTTTCTTACCGATTGACGGGGTGATTACATTAACTGGAGCGGAACGATGGCATTTTTCACAAATGCGTCGTTCGTCCCATGGAAATTCGCATTGAGCATGGTTGAAACAGTTGAAGAAGACAATTTTTCTGAAACGATTTCTCGATATTTTCACGTAACTGAACGCTTTCACGTGGTGCAACAACGGCTTGGGAGAAATGACGTAATTCATTTTCTTGCCAAAACCAGACTCGCGAATGGCTAGTTCCGAACTTATCATGGCTTCGTCACTGTCGGTGACGACAAAAACCTCGAAACAGTACACATTAGATGATTCGTAAGGTCGTTTAACTGTCACCTGTGAAAAAAAAATAAACATCAGTTTAGGAAAGTTTTGAGAGACTGGCATTGTGTTAAACTTATCGAATACTGGGGCTCGGAACTCGTAGCTTTGATAACTTCAAAGATCGAGTTAAACATGCATGCATTTGGGTGTTTAGTTTGCTGAACATCAACGAAAATTGAGTACTATACAGAATTTTATGTGTTGTTTACGTATAAAATGGTGTAAATACATATAAATTGCTTTACCAAGTGGTAAAACAATAGTCTTTAGTGAAGTAACCACACAAAATCGAATCATAGCGAAATTAAAAACTTAGAACGATCGAATTGGCAAGTTACGACCCCCTGTTGCCAATGCAATACTTACTTTGGAAATGAAACTATAATTATCCACAGTTTCATCCTGTTCATGTGGACATTTCAAAAGATTCCTGCCTATATGTTGCCAATAGTTATCCGCGAAATGACAACAGTCGTCGTCGTCAACCAAGAATTGCCAATAAGCAAAGACATTTTTTGGAATCTGAGCTCTCCATGGTGGTTGCGGAATCGTCATCCTCAATGATTTCATTTTTCTGGGGAAAAAAATAAGAAACAACCAAAGCTAAAACGTGAATTTCAATAATTGTAACAACGAAGTATAATTTATAAATCTAAGCCTCACAAGATGTATTGCTAAAAAAGCAAAAGAGATAGTGCTCAGTTTACGCGAAGTTGAAACTCACATAACTCGATCGTTTTGTAACGAAATTATCTTACATCTGCAAAATTAACTGGATTTAATTTGTTTTTTACAAAAAAAGATAACCAGTAACAAAAATTATACCGGATAAATCTAGATCCAAGTCAACACTACATCGTACCACACTATAAGTATACAATGGTAAATTATTTTAAAACCAAGTACGGTACCTGTATACTATATAAAACTGCACTACACTGTAACCAAATATGCTGTAAAGTATGCTGCATCACCAATTGAAGGCTTGGGGCACAGTACCAATCTGCTTAACTTTTTAATATTTTACAGTGTCAACAAAAACTGTTTTGAACAGTGAAATATGCAACATGTTTCAAATAAATCGTTTAGATTTGTACAGATCACTGTTTTAATACATTTTTGTCCAAAAATACTTCACGGGTAATATATTCTATTTTCACAGTTAAGAAAAATGTGAAATGGTCTGTTGTATGTTCTAAAATCAGTATACAACAAATAATAAAGAGCTGCGGGACAGCTGCGGAGCTAACTTGGCTTATGCACTCAGCAGTTACTGTCAGCGCCATCCATGATAATAGCTTTGTATTTGAGCATCAGATTAAACTGTTTCTAGCACCAAAAGACTGAGAATATTAAAACAATTATAGGCTATCTATTGAAAAACAATTTTTTTTTGGTCGGGCAAAAAGTGGAGTTAACCGGTTACTGTCCCGAGCCCTTCAATTTTAAAACACAAAGACCACATGTACAGTATTGTACTATACAAACCAAGTAATGTATGAAGCGTCTGGTCCCAACGTTTAGTGCTTAACGTGACATATTACGTGTGCACCATTGCACAAAATCGCGTTATCAGCGAGCTTTTTTGCTTACAACGAGCATCTGGGATGTTTCTCGTTGCGTAATAGCGATGTCATATATGAAATTCGCATAAATCGAACAACGTAAAAGCAGTATATACTCACGGTGGCATACTGGACGGTTTGTTGATTTGCATCCAAGTTTCGATGTCACATTTACTGCTACGTCCGTATTTGATAACGATATTGTAATTTCCAGTTTTATGTTGTTCATTCAACAAGGACATCGACGTAAGGAAAACATTGTAGTCAGTGTTGTAATCCGCTGGTCTTCGGAAAGCTACGAACGAACACGTGATCATTTAACATTACAACCATCACACTACACTGTGGTAAAACTAAGACATAAACAATCCATAATGCCAAAAGTCCAAATGTCACGATCAGTCAATGTTTCTTCGACATCAGTTGAACAGCTTTTTTTTTATTAAGTTTGTACCACGTGATTAAACTGCTTGATTAAACCAATCACGAAGCTGTTTGGACACGCGGTACAGAATATTGACGTCATAAAAATGACTGTTTCGTAACATTTGGCCTTAGCAGAAATCTTCAATTTAAACCTTGCGTTGTATCATCGACTGCAGCAGCCATGTTTTTAAGTTGTTGCAGATCTATCTTCGTCTGATAGCAAAAGCATTTACGGCACTCCATTTGCCGGTACCAGGGCAGGTTTTTTACTTCGTTTCCGTCGCTATACAAGAGTCGCTGTGATCGCGGATAATTGTTTTTAATGCTACTTTTGGCGACGATGTTGTCGTCGTTGGTGATAAACTTCATTTGACATCCAAATCCGACGTCGCGAATCAGTTTTTCCACAGGAACCATATCGTCCGGATTTCTCAAGTAAATGCAGAATTGGAAGCGTTGCTTCCTTATTCGTTCGAGATGTACCTGTTGAATTGTGCACATATAATTATGGTACCGTTAAAAGTTTAAAAGGAATGTCTCAATCAGTCATGTCTTTCCGAAATCATCGAAACAATCATTTTTTGTGTATCGCGTTGAGAAATGAGCTTTGTCGATTGTCACTTTTGTCTTAGCTTTGTTGATTTCTCTTGTGCTTAACCATCTACGAAGCAGTTCGATGACGTGTTATCGATTTAATAAAGTCAGAAAAATGACTGTTGCTCTTGACATTCAACTTTAAATTCGACAGGAAACTTGGGACAATAACCTGTCAACTCTACTTTTTTGCCGAAAATCGTATTATTATTTTTTTCAATGGATATAATCGTTTCGAATTTTTGCGTCGTTTAGTCAAGATTATTTCTATACAAATAATCTTTGTATAGTATAATTTCTAGTATATAAATAATCTTGGTTTGGTCAACAGAAACAGGCCAATCTGATGTTCAGATACAGAGATATTATCATATATGGCGCTGAGTCACTGTTGAGTGCATGAGCCAAGTTCAGCTTCAGAGCTGTTCGGAAGCTCTTTATTAGTTGTTGTGTATTGATTTTAGAACAAACAACAGACCGCTCCATTTCACATTTTGCTTTACTGTGAAAATAAACATATTACCAGTAAAGGTCAAACATGCATCAACAATGTGATCTGTACATATTTAAATGATTTATTCGAAACATTTTGCATGTTATACTGTTCAAAATAGGTTTTTTTTTTTTTTTTGTCGTTACTGTAAAATTTTGAAAAGTGAACCTGACCGATTACAGCTCCGAGACCTTCAATTAGTGCCTTTAATCAAAAAAGTCGTTGAAATAAATCGTTACAGTAAATATCGTTGATAAAAATTTGTTGTAATGAAATATGGATATACGTTGACTTAAAGGTCGGCGGGCAAAGTTTATATAAATAGGATATTTTAATCGTGTTGTTTTTTTGTGACTAACCCAAACTTGTATTTACTACTCATACACACTAGTATGGGTTAGTTAAAACCAACAATATTAAAAAATTCCAATTTTTAATAACATGTTACTTAAAAATCCGCTCACCAACCTAAAGTCAACGTTTACCGAAATATTTGTTTTTCAAACTTAAATTTAATTTAGTTAAAGGTAACTAATAGTACAATTGGAGTATATTAAAATGATAAAAAAATACAGGAGCAAACAAGATGGTTAGCAAGTAGCACAAACCATATATAACCAAAAACTGACAATACGACACTGTGTCCGTTACCATACTATATGTTATCACTTACTTCGGTTATGTGAATGTTTCGTGGTAGTATATCATTTCTGAAACACGTCTCGTAGCGTCTGGTTGCAAATAACACGCGTACCAAATTATTCCAGTAGGTAAAAACACGGTTACAACAGTTATTTCGAATATTAAATTTCCAGTAGCCGTATCGCGCTGCTCGTGATGGTAACCAGTGGGGTATGATAGCCAGTTGAACGAATTTTCTGTTAAAATATATAAATTTATTAAGTACAGTGTGTGTGACTTAAAATCATTATTACTGCTGTAGATACACTCCCATGTTTGTTTGTTTTTAAAAAAGCAACTTAAGCATATTGTATTAAGTATGCATTTCGTGGTAAGGAATAAACTTACTGTTTATACAGTACTTTAGATTAAAGGCTTATTGGTAAACTTTGCTTTTAGGTTGGTGGGCGGAGTTTAGAAAAAATATCGTTAAGATAAATGGAATATTTGATACTTTCCGGTTATAGCCAGGTCCAGTCTGATGTTGCTATTTGCTTGTACTTAATTATGGGTTTACTGTGCAGGTTAGGTTAGGAAAACAAAACAATATACGTTTAATACGTTTCTTTGTTTTTCCCAACCTAACCTGCACAATAAACCCATAATTAAGTACAAGCAAATAGCAACATCAGACTGGGTCTGGCTATAACCGGCAAGTACCAAATTTTTTTAACCATTAAAAAAAATATTTTATATTTGCATAAATTAAATTGCGGCTTTTGTGTTATAACGAACGCTCGTGTTGTCTGTACCCTAATCTATGATTCGTTAAAAATAACAAAGAGACAACATCACATGATTCAATTTTCACCAATTAAAAATCGTGCTTTTGTCTTAAACGTTCAACTCAACAGACTATTGGTTAAACAAAAACTAAAAAAAAAACTGATGCACGAGACAGGGGTTTTGTGTATAAAGCATATCGTTTCACTCGACACTTATTAACCTTTTCTTGACTCGTAACTAGAGAACTTTTTTTTCCAAAAAAAAAAATAAATAAATGATTGAAAAAGAAACGTTCTTTCAAACACATAGAACTGACCTGAGATTGAAAGAGCAAAACGAATAGAAAATTGGCGAAGAGAAGAAGGGAGAAGGTGGAACCTTTGCAAATGGTTCGCCACACAATTCGAATAGAATTGGCGAGTCCATTCGGCCGCAATTATAAACGTCAGGGGGTGGGGATTGGCAAAGGCGCGGGAAAAGGGGGACGAAAAATTAGGGAACAGGGGGGATACACCGAAGGGGAGACACACAAAGATAGAGAGGTCAGAGAGAAGAGGGGGAGAGAAAGAGGACGACGACGACGACGATGATGATGATGAAAAAAAAAAAGAGAGGAAAAGCGGGAGATAGAAAAGATGGGGGTGAGAATGCAGATTGTGGGGAAGAAGATGAGAAGCCATAGTCAACCACTATTCCCCTCATACTACTTGTTATATACTCCAACCACCACCGCCATCGTCACTATATGACACGACGATATAAAACTAATTTCGCAGGGAAAAAAACGTAGTAAAAATGTGCATCTCTTTTTCAATTAAGCGTTTTGATTCCACGATTACAACAAAGCATTTGCACGTTCACAATGAAAAAGTAGGTCTATAATGCATTTGCAAGTTCTCGTAATGCTTTATAACAATGCAATTGCACATTTTCATACCAGTATAACAATGAAATAGCACGTTCTCATAGCATTTTAACAATGTAATCGCACGTTCTATTGAATCCGGATTTCAACAATCCAATTGCACGTTCTCCTGAAACAGAATAAGAAACCAATGACATGAATTTATGTCAAGTGCACAATCTAAGAAATTAGTGGGTGACATTTTTGTTTATGTCAACTGCAATTTGTGATTTAATGGTTTTCGGTTTTGTCTAGTTTTTTGTAGTTTTATCTGATGTTTTTGTGTGTTTTTGCATTTATTTTTTGTGTTTATTTGGTCTCTATTGAACTGAAAAATAAAACAAATAAACAGTACTGTACGGAATTACTACACTGTGTTTGACATCCTAACGAAAATATGACTGTTTTTGGAATGCTACTCAACTTACGAAAAACGACGAAACTGAGCGAAAATGTATCAAAATCAACAAATTCTTCAATTCTCCGACAACAAATCAACCAATCCTAGGTGTTTTGACTCTTAAACAACATAAAACACCTTACTCTGAAACAACATAAAAACTGATATAGAAACTGATTAACACTCCTAAAAAGTTGGTTACCCTCACTCTCCCAAACATTAACAAAGTAAAATAAAAACTATGTTTACCCTCACAAAACACTACTAATCAGACATATTTGTTCACCCATTGCACAGAGTGGTCCATAAGTTGCGCACTATATCATATTATATTTTTTTGGTACCCGACTTGTGAATTACCTTGTACATACACACACAGGATACACATGTTATTCAATTGTAAAATGCTCGATTATATTTCCATCATCCACTTTGTGTGTTTCAGATATGCATCATCGAATACCGCGTGTAAGGAACAACAAAATGGTGGAATAGTATAGCGGGAGAAGGAGCAGCAAAAGATGATTAAACAGCGACCGCACCGTAAATTGTAAATGAACTGCTCCGCGGAGGAGTCCAGGGACGCGGGGATAAAACAGCCAATTAGGCCTAGTTTTAATTGAAATTTCAGCGGACGAACCAGCCAAGCGTGACGTCAGCGAGCACGTCTGATTGTTTTCAGCCCCCGAGTAGTAAGTCGCTAGCCAACAAAATGAACATTCGCTGCTGTTGCTCTAAGTACCAACAACTGACGAAATGAGAGAAACGGGGGGATGTTAATAAGGAACGGAAAGAAAATGACAAAAATAAAAAAGAAAGACTACACTGTACATGTTTAATCAAAAGTGGATAGAACAAACAAACAAAGAAAAAACACCGTTTAATTAAAACGAAATTAAAATAACATATTTACACTTTTCGGTAAATTCTATATATCCTTTCACAATTTTTTTGCAGTTTGAAAAGTATATACTCAAAATTTACAAAATCAACCCCATTGAATGCGAATGGCTTATCCGCTAAAAGAAGAGAACAAAACAAGCAGCGAAAAAAAAAATAACTTCATCATCAATCAGAGAATCACGCTTTGCGACAGTTGATTAGCACAAAAATCGTTGAAATGAAGTAAAAAAAATAAAAATAAAAATTCGAAAAGCAACAGCAACTCTTCCAAACGTAAAAGAAAAAAATAAAATACGGAAAAAAAAAAACCAACCCACGAGTGAGTGAAAAAAAAAATTGGCTAATTGGCGCGTCGGACGCGTTTAACGAGTCTAATGAAGTGCTTTCAGCGATCAGCGCCATCAGCAAACGACACAGACACCCACCAACTGACGTTGCCAAAGGCACAAACAACAACCCGCAAGAAGGCGACGAATTAAGAAACATAACACACACACAATCTCGACTTTAAAGAAATACCGAAGCACCTCCCGAGTTTCTATAACTTTTCACTGTCATTGTCCTAAATCCCGCGTTCGATGACTAAAAACCCCACTATGGCGACACGACAATACAATAAAGAAAAGTGTGAAAACTACAATGGCAACACTACGTATTAGTGAAGCAGTACCGACTTTTTTATTAAAGATACGTTTTACATGCAGTTTCGCTTTATGCGAATTGAGATTTATGTGATCTTGAGTAAATTCGACATTCGATTTCTGCAAGTTTTTGAGTAGTTCCATACTTTTTCGATTCCTGCAAGTTTCGATTTTTGAGAATTTTAATTTATGCGAATTTAGATTAATGCGATCTTCGAGTGATGTGATATTCAATTTATACGAGTTTTGAGTAATTCCATTTTCGATTTCTACAATTTTTTTATTCGATTCGCGTGAATTTTTAACCAACTTCAAAAAGGAGGAGGTTATTTTTTTTTTATTTTATAATCAAACACTCAAATGAGTAAACAGTGTAACAAAAATTTATACAAATAAAACATGGGTA